>PVJD01003261.1:0-169015 GCA_004026545.1 Mormoops blainvillei | reverse complement strand
CTTGGAAGAAAATGTATGTTTAAAGCCATTTTCAAAAGAAATGGTTTGTGTTTTTAAATGACTTGGATCCATATTCAATAAAGAACTTTGCTAATCATTTTTCCTAATTACTTTGGCTAGCTCATATTTGATGAAAAAATATATATTATGAAAACTGCAGCGAAGTGTAAGTTGTTCTCCCATGTAATTAGTTTGTTCCAGGAGCTCATTTTTATTACAAAGATAATTTGTGGTAGGTAGTTATAAAGGAGAGGCTCAAGCTGGGTCATAGTTCCTATATGAAATCTTTTCTACCGTGACATTCACTTTATTTCTCAGCAGTCCAAGATGCCCTTGACATATAATCCCAGGTACACAGACTGCATGGGCGTGGACTGACAGCATTGCTGTGGCATTCTGGAGGGCTTCAGGCATCAGTGGCCATGGGTTTTCTTCCAGAGAACCTATTTCCCCCAGAAAGCCCGTTTCTCGGACTCTGTTTCTCTTTCTTCCCTCTCTCTTCCCCCAGTGGATGATGACACGGATGATCCAGGGACTGGTGGAGGATGGAGGGAGGGAAGCCATGCCTCTACCTGGAGTAATCACCCTTTTCAGACAGTGCTTGGTTTGGTTCATGGTTCCCTGAAGCCAGGAGGAAGGAGGGGAGAGGGTGGTGCTTTCATTTTATTTGAGAACCTGTCTCTGTGCTGGGACTCAGGACCCTGCCCGTACCAACCCATCCCAGGAACTTTCAACTCTTTCAGTTTTATCCTCCATTTGGCTCCTTCTCCTTTGACTTCAAACATGAGGAAGCTCATTTGTATTTTAAAAAAATAAAAAATAAAATAAAATAGACTTAACCTTACCAGCATCTTCAAACAAGTGTCCTTTCCCTGGTGCTTTTCTTTCTTTGTGATCCACTTTCTAACTTTCATGTACGACACTTTGCCGTCTGACCCTATCTTGAAAAACCTTTATTTTTAAAATGTTAATTGAATAAAGTCAGGCCTGAATACAGAAAATAACCCCACAAGATGACCTGGTCCCAATTCATAACTTCAGACATCAATGGCCACACATTTTTTTCCCAGAGAACCGGTTTCCCTGATTCTGTTTCTCTTTCCTACACCTCTCTTCCTCCCAGTGCCATTTTGAAGCTATGGCGGGCAGGAGAGCCGAGTGATGCCAGTGTAGTATTCCCTGATTTTTATAATATTTTTTATTTTTTTCTCTTTACCCGAGGACATTTTTTTCATTGCGTTTTAGAGAGAGCGGAACATTGATGCACGAGAGAAGCATTGATTGGTTGCCTCCTGAACACACCTGTACTAAGGATCGCGTGTGCCTGGACCATGGATCTTCTGTATCCAGCTGGGACGAACCTGCAAGCCAGGCACGTGCCCTGCCTGAGAATGGAGCGCACGCTCTTTCAGTTACGGGACGATGCTCTGAACCATCTGAGCCGCACCGGCCAGGGCTGCATTCCCCAATTTTTAAACAAGACACGGGGCTCAATAGCCAGAGGAGACCACGACTGAGGACAGACCTTATGGTGCTTTTTCGTACCCCGGTCTTTCGGCTGTGTTCGATATGTTTGACAGGCCAGTGAGGATTCCCTGACCATGCGTTCCGAATATAATTCTGATCAATATGGAAGAGCTGGTTAGGGAACCGGATTGTTATAAAAGATCTCAGTGATCCCGTAGATCAACAAAATACTATAAGTAAAGGACCTACGCGTTACACTGAGAATCCTCTTATTCCATAAGTAGAAACATAAGTATGATTCTGATTGAGAATGGTTACCACTTCAAAACAATTCGGAGCTGAATGGGAGTTCAAGATCCAATGTTTGACTAGGGTTCTTTATTTAGACTCTGGAGATATGTCCAAGAGTAAAAGGAGGCAGTGTCGAAGTCACAGTGTAACAGGCAGTATACTTAGCTATGTATTCAAACATGCAAAATTGAATCGCTCTCATTTGGGTAGTTTTATATTTTTATAGTCGCATTTCTGAGAATGACTGTATCACTAAAATCACCGTATATATTTTTCCTTCTTTTCTACTTTTCTTCTGGCCACTAATACTAAACAATTGATAAGAAACACTGCATTTCGCGTCAGAAAGGAGGATACAGATAAAGTGAGTTGATGCCTGAATGTGTATTTGGTAGTGTTTGCTTTGTTGAGTCGGTTGGTTGATTTGAACAGTAAGATCCAACTGAGAAAGATGAAGGCTGTGCATTTGCTCGGGGGCGAGTTCCTAACTGCAACAAACAGAAGCTGACCTGGGCTTGGACACTGAGGGCCCACAGACTTCTGGCAGCTGAGGCCCAGCAGGCTGGGACAGTGAAGAAGCAGGAGCGATATGGCCAAGGCAAGGCCACTGACATCCCTTGCCACCCCCACTATGTCAGCCATCCTGTTGTCTTTGGGTCTTTCTCTTGGGTTTTACAGAGGAGCCCAAGTCACCTGCCTGGCCCCTGGCTTCCAGGACCACTGAAAAGCGATGGGTGGAAGAAGACGAAAAGAGCTGAGAGAGGTCTGACTCTTTCAGCTCCTTTAGACTGGAGGACAAGTGGACAGGTTCTTTCAACAAGCCTGTACACTGGACAGAATTTCCCATCAAGGGAAAGGGATCTTGAATTTTGAACAGTAACCCCCACGGCTCCCCTGCCCCACATTCAATAGATGGAAAATATATTAGAAGACCTAACTAATAAAAATTCCATGTGCCCTCTGCTGACTAAGATTACCCTAGCACTCATAACACTATTGTGAAGTATAGTTAATATACTGCAATAATTTCTAGTATTGTATACTTTTTAAATTTATTTTTTATTTTTTTATTGTGGTTCAAGTACAGTTTTGTCCATTTTCCTCCCCCAGTCCCTCCTCCCCGGACCCTTGACCCCACCCCATGAATCCATGAGTCCCCAATATATGTTCCTGGACCACCCTTCCCATTTCCCCCCATCTTCCCCTCCACCCTCTCCTCTGTTCACTGTCAGTTTGCTCTTCACTTCAATGTCTCTGGTTACATTTAACTTGCTTGTTTCTTCTGTTGATTAGTCTCCACTTATAGGCAAAATCATGTGGTATTTGTCTTTTACCACCTGGCTTATTTACTTAGCATAATGCAATCCAATCCATCTATGCTGTTGTGAATGGTAGGAGCTCCTTGTTTCTTTCTGCTGCACAGTATTCCATTGTGTAAATATACCATAGTTTTTTGACCCACTCATTTACCGGTGGGCATCTAGGTTGCTTCCAACACTTGGCTGTTGTAAATTGTGCTGCTATGAACATTGGGGTGCATAGGTCCTTTTGAATTGGTGTTTCCAGATTCTTAGGGTATAATCCCAGCAGTGGATTTGCTGGGTCAAAGGCAGTTCCAGTTTTAGTTTTCTGAGGAAATTTCACAGTGGCTGCACCAGTCTACATTCCCACCAACAGCGCACTAGTGTTCCCTTCTCTCCCCAACCTTGCCAGCACTTGTTGTTTGTTGATTTGTTTATGATGGCCATTCTGGCTGGTGTGAAGTGGTATCTCATTGTGGTTTTAATTTGCATCTCTCTGATGGATAGTGATGCTGAGCATCCTTTCATGTGTCTCTGGGCCCTGTGTACATCCTCCTTGGAGAAGTGTCTGTTCAGGTCCTTTGCTCATTTCTTAACTGGGTCGTTTGTCTTCCTAGAGTGGAGTCACATGAGTTCTTTATATATTTTGGAGATCAAACCCTGGCCTGAGGTATCATTAGCAAATATATTTTCCCATATGGTAGGTTCTCTTTTCATTTTGATGATCTTTTCTTTAGCTGTGCAGAAGCTTCTTATTTTGATGAAGTCCCATTTGTTTATTCTTTCCTTTATGTCCCTTGCTCTAGAGGACATATAGGTGAAAATATTGCTGCAGGGAATATCTAAGATTTTCCTGCCTATGGTCTCCTCTGGGACTTTTATGGTGTCGTGACTTGTATTTAAGCCTTTTATCCACCTTATTTTTATGTGTGGTGTAAGTTGATGGTCAAGTTTCATTTTTTTGCATGTGGCTGTCCAGATCTCCCAACACCATTTGTTGAAGAGGCTATTTTTACTCCATTTTATGCTTCAACCCCCTTTGTCAAATGTTAATTGACCATAGAGACATGAGCTTATTTCTGGGCTCTCTCTTCTGTCCCATTTATCTATGTGTCTGTTCTCATGCCAGTAACAGACTGTTTTGATTACAGTAGCCTTATAGTATAGTTTGATATCAGGTACTGTGATCCCTCCTGCTTTGTTCTTCTTTCTCAAAATTGCTGCAACTATTGAAGGTCTTATGGTTCCATATAAATTTTTGAATTGTTTGTTCTATATCTGTGAAATATGTCATTGATATTTTAATAGGCATTTTGTTGAATCTGTAAATTGCTTTGGGAAGTATGATGTTAATTCTTCCAATCCATGAATATTGTTTATGCTTCCATTTATTTGTATCTTCCTTAATTTCTTTCTTCAGTGTTGTGTAATTTTCTGAGTACAGGTCTTTTACCTCCCTGGTAAGGTTTATTCCCAGGTACTTTTTGTTTTTGTTTTTGTTGTCGTTGCTAGAGTGAATAATACTTTTTCCTGATTTCTGATTGTGATATTTCATTGCCGGTGTACAAAAATGCTTTTGATTTCTGAATATTGACTTTGTATCTGCTGTTTTGCCAAATTCACTTCTTAGGCTGAGTAATCTTTTTGGTGGAGTCTATGGGATTTTCTATGTACACAATCGTTTCATCTGCAAATAATGACACTTTTACTTCCTCCTTTCCTATTTGGATCCCTTTTATTTCTTTTTCTTGTCTGATCACTATGGCTAGGACCTCCAATGCTATGTTGAATAGAAGTGGTGAAAGCAGACACCCTTGTCTTGTTCCTGATCTTAGTGGAAATGATTTTATTTTTTTCCTATTGAGTATGATGTTGGCTGTAGGTTTCTAATATATGACCTTTATTATGTTGAGGTATTCTCCCTCTGCTCCCAAATGCTGAGTGTTTTGATCATAAATGGGTGCTGTACTTTATTGAATGCTTTTTCTGCATCTATTGATATGATCATATGATTTTTGTCTTTCCTTTTGTTTATGTGATGTATTATGCTTATTGATTTGTGAGTATTGTACCATCCTTGCATCCCTGAAATGAATCCCACTTGATCATAGTGGATGATCTTTTTAATGTGTTGCTGGATGCAGTTTGCCAATATTTTGTTGAGGATTTTAGTGTCTATGTTCATCAGCGATATTGGCCTATAGTTTTCTTCCCATGTGGTACCTTTATCTGGTTTTGGGATTAGGATGATGCTGGCTTCATTAAAAGAGTCTGGGAGTCTTCCTTCCTTTTGGATATTTTGGAATATTCTGAGGAGGATAAGGGTTAGCTCTTTCTTACATGTTTTGTAGAATTCTCCTGTGAAACCATCCAGTCCAGGGCTTTTGTGTGCCAGGAGTTTTTTGGTTACAGCTTTGATTTCCACAGCTGTTATCAGGCTGCTCAAGCTTTCTACTTCTTCTTCATTCAGTTTCAGATTATATTTTTCTAAAACTTTGTCCATTTCACCTAAGTTTTCAAATTTCTTGGCATATAGTTCTTTGTAGTAATTTTTTACAGTCCTTTGTATTTCTATGGTATCAGTGTGATCTCTCCTCTTTTGTTTCTGATTTCATTGATTTGGGTCCTCTCCCTTTTTTTCTTGATGAGTTTGCTTAAAGGTATATCAATTTGGTTTATCTTTTCAAAGAACCAGCTCCTGGATTTATTGATCCTTTGAATTATTCTCTCAGTCTCTATGTTGTTTAATTCTGCTCTGATCTTGGTTATTTCCTTCCTTCTAATCACTCTGGGCTTTGTTTATTATTGTTCCTCCAGTTCTTGTACATGTTGTGTTAGGTTATTTATTTGAAATGTTTCTATCTTTTTCAGGTAGGCCTGTATCATTATGAACTTCCCTCTCAGAACTGCCTTTGCTGTGTCACATAAGTTTTGGACAGTTGTGTGTTCATTTTCACTTGTTTCCAGGAAGTTTTTGATTTCTTGCTTGATCTCATATTAACCCATTCATTTTTTTAATAGCATGCTGTTCAGTCTCCATGAGTTTGAGTGTTTTTGAGTTTTTTCCTTGAGGTTGGTTTCTAGTTTCAGGCCCTTATAGTCCAAGAAAATGCTTGATATGATTTCAGTTTTCTTGAATTTGTTGAGGCTTGTTTTGTGTCCTATCATGTGGTCTATCTTCAAAAATGTTCCATGTGCATTTGAAAAGAATGTGTATTTTGCTTCTTTGAGATAAAAGATTCTATGTGTATCAGTTAAGTCCATTTGATCTAATGCATTGTTCAGTTCCACAATATCTTTGGATGATCTATCCATCGTTGACAGTGGATATAAGTGTGTTGCTGTCTATCTCTTTCTTGAAGTCCTCCAGGATTTTCCTTATGTATTTGGGTGCTCCTGTGTTGGGTACATATAGGTTTACAATGTTTATGTCTTCTGTATGGATTCTTCCTTTGAGTATTATGAAGTGTCGTTCTGTATCTCTTTTCATGACCTTTGTTTTGAAGTCTATTTTGTCTGCTATAAGTATTGCTACACTGGCTTTTTTTTCCTGTCCATTTGCTTGGAATATTTTTTTCCAACCCTTTACTTTCAGTCTGTGTAGGTCTTTTGCTCTAAGATAGGTCTCTTGTAGGCAGCATATGTGTGGGTCATGTTTTCTTATCCATTCTGCTACTGTATGTCTTTTCATTGGAGCATTTAATCCATTTACATTTAAAGTTATTACTGATAGGTACTTATTCATTTTTTCCCTTTACACTTGTGTTCCTCTCTCTCTCACACTCTTTTTCTTCATCTTATTAAAGCAGTCCCTTTAGGATATCTTGCAATGCTGGTTTGGTAGAGGTGTAATCTTTTAGCCTTCTTTTGTCTGAGAAACTCCTTATTTCACCTTCCATTTTAGTTGAGAGCCTTGCTGAGTAGAGTGGTCTTGGTTGCAGGCCTTTACTTTTCATTACTCGTAATATTTCTTTCCATTCTCTTCTGGCTTGTAATGTTTCTATGGAGAAATCAGCTGCTAGCCTTATATTTGCACTGTTGTATGTTATTTCTTGTTTCTCCCTTGCTGCTTTTAAGATTCTCTCTTTATCTTTAAAACTTGGCATTTTAATTACGATGTGTCTTGGAGTAGGCCTCTTTGGGTTCATCTTGATTGGGACTTGTGTGGTAATTTCTCTTTCCAAGTTTGGGAAGTTTTCTGTCATTATTTTTTGAAACAGGATTTCTATCCCTTGCTCCTTTTCTTCTCCTTCTGGTATTCCTATGATTCAAATGTTGCATTTCATGTTGTCCTGCATTTCCCTTAAGGCATCTTCATATTTTTTGAGTCTTTTTTCATGCAGCTGCTCTACCTTGGTATTCTTTCTACCTTATCTTCCAGCTTACTAATTCGGTCCTCTGCTTGATCCAGCTTCCTTGTAATTCCTTCTAGTGTATTCTTTATTTATGAAGAAATTATATTCTTCATTTCTTCCTGGTTCTTGTTTAAGGTTTCTATTTCCTCTTTCATATCAGTGTAGTTCTCTCTCAGTTCCCTCTAGTTGTCTGAGAGTTCCTTGAGCATCCTTATCACCATTCTTTTGAATTCTATATGTGATAGTTTGCTTGCCTCTGTTTCATTCAGCTCTTTTAGTAGGGAGTCTTCTATTCCTTTCAATTGCTGGTCCTTTCTTTGTCTCCCTATTTGTGGGGACTCTTTTTGTTTGTTTCTGTGATTCCTGATGCTCTGCTTTGCCAGCTATCTTTGTAGGGTGAACTTCTGCAGTTGGAGTTCTGTGGGACTCAGTGGTGTGGTTTCTTTGATCTTCTTGTCTGGTTGCTCTGGGTTTGCCCTTTCTTCCATTTGAGTGATGTCTCTTCTGACAATTGAACTTTTCCTTTCAGTGGCTCCTTTGTTGGTGGGTTCTCTCCTCCTGTAGGTTTACTGGTATTCACAGCTCCCACCTTATCTTGTATGTGATCAAGGGCAGGGCAAAGGTGAGATGGAGTAAAACAGTGGGGGAATGTTCCGTGGGAATTAAAATACTAACAAGTAGGGAACAGATAGGTGGTCCTTGGAGAAGTACCACAGTATGCATGATAATTCACCCAAATAGCCACTTTTTATAAAAGGCGTGAAAGAGATAAGACTCTTATTGGAGGGAAGGTAAAGAATGTGAACTGACTCCAAAGAGCAGAATGCCTACGCAAGTTTAGGTGATGAGATATAGTGAGAGTAAACGATAGAAACTTGGGGTAGAGTGGGAGAGAATAAAGTTAACTACAACAGTAATAAAGCTCAGGAAGATAGCGAAATAGACCAAAACCCAGGTAGAGTGCTGTGTAGAATTTGGAACAGCAATAATAAGACAAGCAATATTTAATCTGAATAAAAAGAATAAAAATTAAAAGACCAAGAGTAGTGTGTTATTGGAATATGGATTCAGTGTCAGAAGAGAAATTAGTCATCTTTTAGAAGGCTAATTCTAAATACCTTTAGAATAGGAAAGGTAGAACAGGAAAACTAGCCAAACGATGAAATCAAACAAACAAACTAAACTAAACTAAATGTAAGGAAGAAAAATTTATAAGTTAAAATGTATTAAAAAATAAAAATAACCAAAAAAACCCCAATAAAATACAAAATAAAATGCAAGTTCTGGAAGATATCGAAGTGAAATTTTTTCTCAGTTGTTGCCATTAGCCTTCTGATCTCTCTCTGGATCTGTCTTTGGTCCTTTCATAGCTCCAGGTGTTACTGTCTTACACTTGCGAGATTTAAAAAAAAGGAAAAAAGAAAGAAAAAAGCCTTCTGCCGATTTTAAACCCACCAAACGAGTTCTGCTCTCTTCCTTGATGCCACATTCAGAGAGTGGTCGGGCTCTGTTTCTTGTTCTCTGGGGTTTTTTTTTCCTTTTTTTCCTCCTCTCCTGCGGACCTGCGAGAGTAGGGGCTGTGACTGGGCCCGTTTTCCGCGGTTCGCAGCCTCTAACTGAGCCCTCAAAGCGCTGCAAGGCCCACACTGTCCATAAGCATCATGCCAGTGCCTTCAATCGCCCTCGGTGTGCAGCCCTTTGATTAGTCCATGAGGGGCACTGAGTGGGAGGTACTGGCATCTCCTCCTCATTCTTTACTGGCTTGGGCACTGTGCACACACAAAGTCCTTTTGGGGCAGTTTAGTTCCCTTATTAAATGAAGTCTCTCTGGGGACTGCTACCTCTTTGGCCCCAGTTGCCCCACTTTGATCGGTCTTTGGGGTGCCCTTATTTGGAACAATTCACACCGCTCCTCCTCCGTTTCTGTCCCAGCCAGCCGTCGCTGCAGCGCACCAGAGGTCATTGCACAGCAGCTGAGAGCCATTTTTTGAGCGAATTCCCCTTGCTTGCGGGCGACCTTTCCTAACAATCATCAGGATTTTCACTCAGCCCAATTCTGACCAGTCCCGGGACTATTTGGGTCACGGCCAGTCGTGGCCCTTCTCTTCTCCCATCTCCCGGTGTCACCTGGCTCCCCAATTTCTCGAGTATTGTCCCAGCCGGCGACCACTGTCTCAGCTGTGGTGCGCCACCTGCTCTGTCTCCGGCTGCCCACCAACCAGGTCTCTATGGTGCAGGTCTGTGACTTGCCTGCTCTGGGAGGGGAGGGAGCTGGCAAGTTACTATTGCTGAGCCGGCTCTCCTCCAAAGCTCCTGCCGTAGCCACTGTCCCTGGCACAGTACCCGGGGACCTTCCCAACGGCCTACAAAACCTCCTTACCATTCGTTTTCTATCATCCTCAGCAAGTGGCTTCCAAGCTTCAAATAAGCTCGAACTTCATTGGCTGATCAATCAGTTCATCAGAAGATTGGCTAGGTGTCTGAGTTGGGTGCATAAGCAAGAGGGTTTAGCTCCCACCTACTTGACCGCCATCTTCTGACTCCGCATTGTATACTTTTTTAATCCAACTCAGTAAAAGCATACCTTTATACAGTTGGCATCAGGCACTGAGGAATCCAACATACATGTTGTAGGGTATCATGTCACTTCATTAGCTTCAGCTATCACCCTTGTTTCAAATTAAACCAGCCATAACTAGCAATGAGTTTAAATGCTTTATTTAATGGAACTAAATTAACAAAAATCCCTGATTTAACTCTGAATATCATCAAATATTTCACATTTATGAGAAATTGCATCTTACGTTCTCGTATTCTGTCTAGCTGTGCAGCTGGTTTAGATTTCTCAAATGAGAAAATTTGACCGGTAGCTAGTGGACCAGAGGGTGGAATATTGTTGCAAAAAGAGACGAGTTTCCACAATTACTTTTCTCATAAAAATGTGCTGGTCTGAGATAACTATTTGATGACTAATATGTCACTTTTTAAAAAAAAGATTTTAGTCATATCTTTTTAGAGGGAGGGGAAGGGAGGGAGAAAAGAGGGTGAGAAACATCAATGTGAGAGAGAAACATCAGTCAGTTGCCTCCTACACACACCCTGACCAGGGACTGAACCTGCAACCTAGGCATGTGCCCTGACTGAGAATCAAACCAGTGACCTTTTGCTTTGTGGGAAGATGCCCACCCAACTGAGGTACACAAGCCAGGGCTAATATGTCACTCTTAATAACAGGGTGTTTTCCATAATTCTGCTCCTAATGGTAATTTGCAGTTGTCAAACAATAAAATTTCATTCATTCAGACTTGGTAGTTTTCATATCCTTCTTATCTTAAAGTGTTTACATTTTGAAATAATGTGGAGTTCAGCTGGTTTGAAGTCAGCATTTAATAAGTAAACTCCTTCTTTCAGAATCTCACACCGGGTCACAATATTCGCAATATTTCAAGGGATTTTTTATTTTATTTGAACACAAGGTATTCAAGTAACATGAAGTACTTTAAGGTACTTATTTATTTTTTAACTGTTAAGGGTGTTCATTTATGTTTTAACTCATTTAAAATTTCTACTTGTCCATTTTTAGTATACAAGTAATAAAACTAAAACTATATCTATTTGAAAATATAGTATAATACACTTTCTAATTAACTATACTAATTAGTCTGAATTCACTGGGTTTGACCCTAGAGAACTTTCCTACAAGCTGTCCAAGCAATTAATTATTTATTATTATTATTATTATTGTTATTATTATCATTATTATTATTTCCCAATATGACCTAGTGACCAACAAATAATTCAGGATGTATTTTCCTTTCCTATTGCAATAGCTGCTCTTTTCACACACAATTTGCCTTATCTCTCATGTGTAACATTCTCATATTGCCCTTCTTTTCTCTTACATTTGGGGATATAAATAGCAAGAGGAAAGAAGAGAGTGAAATGGCAGCGATTGGGGCAAAGATTTTTGGGAAGAGGAATGGAGAAGAGTAATAAGATGTTCGGAACAGAGATGGAACTGGGCCAGTCCTGCTGAAAGGCAGGACCACGAGCCTCAGAATAATAAGAGGCGATTGGGAAGCTGGTGTGTGGTCTTGAGAAGCCGGACTAAGTGGCTGGACGATGGAATTCAAGGAAAAGGGAGAGATGGTGGGAACAGCTTGGGACTTTTTGTCCCAAACAGTGGATTTATTCACACAGAATTGTAAACTACTACACATGCGGAAACAGAGTAGCCATTGGCATGTGGGCTGTGGAAGGAGGCTGACACGGGCTCAGGGATCAGGATTTGCCACTTACGATGTGATTTTCGGACAACTTATTCAATCTCGCTGAGCGTCAGCCTGCTCACCTGTAAAATGAGGCTATAGTGCCTCCCTCATGAGGTTGCCACGATGATTACATGAGCTAATGTGTGGGAAGTAATGCCTGGTACCCAGTATAAGCTACTAATTGCCTTTATTATTAACAAAGCAATCAAATAACTGTGTTGAAAATATTTTATTTAGTAAAATAATCACTCCTTGGTGTGGTTGGTGATTTATGGAAGTAGAAGGGTTCCAGACTTTGAAGTTAGACTGTGTGGGTTGAGATCCTGAGTTCACTGCTTGCTGGAAATGTAATTTTTAATCTGGAGATTCCCTTTTCTTGTGAGTGATAGTGTATCGATTTTACCTTTCTCAGAGAGTTGTTGGGATTAAAAGTGATATTAATGGGCTTAGTAGAGTGCATTATTAAAACACCATGTAGTTGATATGTATAGTCATTTTCAGTTTTCAGAATTTCATAATGTTTTTGTCATTCAATAGCTAGCCTAACTTAGTGTGGCAACTGGAGGAAAAGTTGCCACAGTATTAAACAAAGGAAGAGCCCAGAGCAGGCAGGAATGTGCATAGTATCATGGAGAAGTTGTAGCAGAATCAGCACCAGAGCCTGAAATGCATATTAGCATAGCTGGGGGATGAGTCTCCCCAGTTCGTAACTAACTGAACTCAGCACAAGGAATAATCTATATTGTATGGCTATAACCAATATTTTAAACATGACTATTTAACATGACTATTTCAGAGTCAAAATCCAATAATATGTTTGTGACACATTTTAATTGTGTTATATGACTTTTTTTCATAGTTTCATCCATGATTTTCTTTTCTGCTTAGAAATAAGAAGCATTGCTATAAACAAACTTCCACTTGGGGAAATGTTCCCAAGGGCTCTACTATTCTGTGTGCAGCCAGGTCACTGACATCCATAAAACCCACCATAGTTTCTGGCAGTGTATAAATCTGCTGACTGTAGGGAAGATAGCAATGTCAAGTTTAACATTCTAGGGCTTCTCCATGATCCTGGAATCTTCCTTCATGGAATAGGTGCCTCTTGATCTCATCCATAATGTCAAAATTTTTATTTTGGGCAACTCGCATTCTTGCGTGGCCCAGCCTCCCCCACACATCTTCAGTCTCATGGTTATTTCCCATTTGGTAACGGCTAATGGAATCCAAGCATTTCTCCAGATGAAACGGCAATAACAGCTGACTGGTCACTCTCAACCGAGGGAGCAGAGAGGGCAACCGGAGATGGTTCAGCCTCTCCTTCGGCCTGTCTGCCTCTCAGTTGGTTTCTCCTGATTTCCTTTGGCCCCCAACTACATAAGCTTGCTCTGGTTTTCACGAGGGACCTAGCTTAATGTGTTTACCTTCCTTTGTAGTGTCTGAATAATATTTTGTGGAAAATTGGAAGTTAAAACCTCTAACTTTGGGTATATTGTACAAAGGTGCATGTGTGATCACAAGGCATTCCGGGCCTACATATCATATATGTACTTTTGTATTCTTTGTTCTTTCTGTGTTTTTTTAATCATCATAAATTTTTAATTGCACAGTTAACAGTTACTTGGTAGGAACAGTGACATTATTACATGTATTTTTCAGATGGAGAGACTGAGGTCCTGAATTTATACTGACTGTACTGTCCTATGTGTCCTGGAGACAGAGGCAGAGCATCAGCTCAGAGCTCCTCGGTACGACCCCCTGGACTACACTGCTTACCTGTAAGTCCCCCTCCTTCTCATTTTCTTTTTTAGGAGATATTTATCTTTTATTAAATCATAAAATGGACATTTGTCATCTTGACAGTGAATGAAATATGAGCTACCAGCCTGTCTATACAACTTGCCCTTTGTTCACTCCCTCCCTGAGCCCCGTGGAACAAAATGGCTGAGTTCCCTCGATGTCTGTTTGTTCCAATATGCAGCTCTTTTATTGATTTGTTTATTGTCATTCTTTCTTTGAGCTGGCAGTCGGTGCCATCGACATATGTGTTACTTCTTAGGCAGTGTTTCACATTTACTTATATGCCTTCCTTTGTGTTTAGCCTCTGGCTTAAAACCATCATAATGACTAAAGAATTAAAGAATGCTCAAAAACATGAATTTTGGGCAAACAATACGTAGACCTGTGTAGGTATCTGGAGATGCTGTGTCTATGAAACGAATAGACTGAATCGAAAACAAGAGTCCCTTTTAGGCCTTCCCAATAATATGACTTTGATCAAAGTCAGAATTCTCGAAAAGTAGCAAGATAAATTTGCCAATTTCACTGAGGTTCTTTTGCTTTGCCCAAATCAGCCTGTGTAAGTAGAGCTGCACGTCTGGAATAGTAGGATGATCAAATTGTCCCCTGGCTTTGATGTGCTCATTGGCCCGAATTCTGATCATAAATCCATCAGTTGGATATTTTACACTGACACAAGCGATTTCCATCTTGAATTTTGTCCCATTACAGAGGTCCTCATACAGCCCTCAAATTCAGACACTACACAGTAAAAATTTGATATTTGACCCAGAGGAAGGTAGGAAAGAGAGTAATTAGATCCTGTTCCAGCACAGTCTTTATTCAACTTGAATTTTGCTTTAATGAGCAATGTAAATCAACACTCAAGCACACTGCAGATCCCCAAAGGATATCATGATCCAAAAATCACTAACAAAAACTCATCAAACTTAGCTTCAACAACTTTAGAATAGAACTCATGGCTTCTGTGTTTACAACAGCTGTGACACAGGAAGTTGCATGAGTAAGGCAGGAGTCAAACTTGCAAAACAGCTTCTGAAGTCAAGGAACCTAAGAGTGTGTTTCCCCCCTTTGACTGAAGTGACAGTGTCGGTGGAACACCGTCTGATGAAAGAGGGCATGGCGATGTGAGATTTTGTTCAGCTCAACTACCGGTTAATAGGTCCTGTTTACTCTGAGCCAGAAGCTGAACTGGCCTCAGAAAGGGAGTTCAGAAGTCCTCATAGCTCCTGGTGATTTACTCTGATTTCCCTTTGTAGGCATATGGAGTCGATTTTCTACTGTCTCTATAAATACTGTTGTGTCTGTCTCCCTGCCAAAGCAGCTACCTTTCTCACTCCAGGGAGAAGCCAGGGATCAGACATTCCTACCCTATGGCCCCATTAGACACTATATGGGGAGGGAGCAAGTTCGGCAGTCAAAATGATGTGTGTATTTGAATCTTGAAAGAGCCAAGCTAAACCAGAGTCAGCGGGCTCCCATAAATAACCTGTGTTCCTCTTCGTGTGGTTTGGACTGGAATGTCTTTCTCTTTAGAGTTGTACAAGCAGGCAGAGATCAAAGAGGCAACCGTTTATGGATGTGTACTTCATTACCACGTCATTGTGCTCAGTAGGACTCAGGCAAAAGCACTAATAATGTCCCCCATTACTGTTTTGGTGCATGGCTTGGAGTTGGAGGGCACTGAAAGAATTTGCAACTACTTCAAAAAACTTTTTTAAACAGTAGAGATGAAAACTG
The DNA here is from genome assembly GCA_004026545.1 of Mormoops blainvillei. Taxonomy (NCBI): domain Eukaryota; kingdom Metazoa; phylum Chordata; class Mammalia; order Chiroptera; family Mormoopidae; genus Mormoops; species Mormoops blainvillei. Next base: position 153,790 of record PVJD01003261.1, on the reverse strand, counting down.
GCTTTCAAAGGAGGTTTAAAACATAACTGGCATTTTTGTAGGGTATGGAATGTGGTAGGAGGAAGGAGGAAGTACAGACATTGGTTATCACATGGGATGTGGTTCAAGAAGAATAATAGAGGGCAGAACGGTATCCTGCGAAATTGATTTACCCTTGGGTAAGCATTATGGAGAGCCTTTGATAAGCAGAGCAGAACATATACGGAATTTTTTTAAGCCCAAACTAGATAATATATTTAGAAAGGAGTTCGCTAGAATGTAAGGGATAAATGTGTTTCAAATTACAGCACTGGCAAAGTTAACAATCCCAGGGTTGTGGATAATCACAATGATACAAAACAATAACTGCTATTTATTCAACATCTACTGTATCATGCAACGTATGTGGTATCTTTTAATCCTCCCAACTCGGCACAAGGAGGTGTTGTTGTCTCCGTTCACATACAGGATATCAGGACTCCACCAAGTCTAAGTGCTTTGTTCAAGGTCACACAGTCATTAAGTGGTAAGCCTAGGATTTGAATCGAGCTCTAGAATAAAACAGAACCAACTACCCCTTAGCCTGCAGTTAGCGTTTCCAGTTCCTAACTCCTCCTCTGACCTCTGTGGCAGCAGTAATTGGAGCTCTTTCGCTTTCTGAGCTGGGGAACTTTGCTCCCAAAGAGCAGCCTCGATCTGAGATGGCGGCTGTGTAGGCCAGGTAAATCATCTGTCTTCAAGTCCTGCCTCTTTGCATTCCCATTTCCTCACTACACAGCACCCGCACCCCAGCCCTGGCTTCTGGAACTGTCACTGATCACACAGGCCTTCTGCTAGGAGTGTTCCCCAGAAGGCATGATGAAGAAAGCACTTCAGGGAAATATTTTGTCAGGTCTGTTGCCCTTTTCAGGGACAATAAAGCACCAACGTTGGGCTTCTTGCTTAATTTGTATATGCTGTGTACAACACTTTCTTTGAAAGAAAATCAGGACACTGAATGAGTCTGTCTGTGTGGGTATCCTGTTGGTGTCTTATCCATAGGCAGTCAGGCTTATCACTGACACTTCATGCAACATACTGTATACGTAAGGCTCTGATCCAGTGTTTTCTGCACGGATGCTAGGGACCGTATATCTAGGAAAAGATCTATCATCACCTGCTTGATTAGTTACAATGATACCTGAAGAAAGATTTCCTCAAATGTATTATTGCACCAGGAATCATGTTCTAGATTCCCATACTTTATGTTTCATTAGTTTCAATAAAAGCTGAACTATATGAATGTTTTTAAATTTATTTATTATTTTTAGAGAAAGATAGGAAGGCAGAGAGAGAGAGAGAGAGGGAGAGAGGGAGAGAAAGAGAGAAATGTTCATCTGTTGTTCTACTTATTTATGCATTCATTGGTTGATTCTTGTATGTGACCTGACTGGGGATTGAACCTGCAATCTTGGCGTATCGGGATGATGCTCTAACCAATGGACCCACCCAGCCAGGGCTGAACTGTATGAATTTTTTTTTTAAAGAAGACATGTGGTTTAGCATTAAGAACTCAATGCTTAGAGTCAGTATAAAGTCTCAATGTCTTTGCAATTCCCAGGAGCTCTGTCCTTGTCACAGATGAAACCTGCATTACAAGGATGCCTCAAAATCAAAAAATTCAGATGACTGGAATCTACATCACTCTACAAATGAGTGATCATAAATCCATCTTCTTCTTTCTCTTCTACCACTCTTCTTCCTCTTCTTTTCAAGGTTGTTAACTTTTTTTCAACCCATCTCTTCATGCTGCTTTAAAAAAAAAAAGTAGTTTAAAATGGTCAGAAATAAAAGCAACTAATCGATGGATTCTTTTTTACCAATGTCATTGCGAAGCAATTGAGAGCGTCATCCAAAATCCTGTGGCTCTTCCCCCCTCAAGTTGTCTTGAAAGATTTCACACATGCAGTGTAAAAAATGTGAGTCAGCCTTCTCCAATCCTGACTTTAGGAGTTGCAGAAATCATCTGCCAGGCAGCACATATGTTCTTAGTTCCATGAGAGGAAGAAAACACATTTGCTGAAAAGAAATGGAAACTTTAAAACCGGTTGAGTTGTAATAAAGACACTTTGCATATTGCTAACTTCTTTCCCCCTCTAGTGCCTGACTGTTTTTCTGGCCCTGATCATGAGGCATCTGTCATCCCATACACTCCCTCCCTGGGATGTGGGCTCCAACTAGCCATGGAGGGGAGGCAAGGGAAGTGCAGAATGACCAGAAGATGGGCTTATGGTGCAGAAATATAAATCAGCACTTCTTTAATGCAAGGCACTGAAAGACTGCAAATCCATTCTTTTATTAAGATCTTGTAAAAAATTCGGCGTAATAATAAACTTCTTTAGTAAACCCCAGCCCACTGCTGTGGAGACACGGCCTTAGCAGGCTAAGTCTCTTGGCCAAGGTCACACAGCTAGTGAGCCATGCAGAGGTGCATAATAGAGCTTTTCACGTAACATGACCTGTGTAACATTACATAGGGGACCCCCAGATGCTGGAAAGGTACTTTCTCCTGGGCAATTGTCTTCAACAAACATGCACATGAGCCCCCAACATCCTAAAGGGCAGACTGCTGATTGCCTCAGTTTTAACATTGCAAAAAAACAGATTCAAATAAGTTTCCCTTGCAGGAGAATGAATCCAGTTACAGGGACAAGAAAACTCTCAACTTAGTGCTCTGCTTAAGAAATTTTAAAGTTACTTCATGGTACTTTGCCCTTCTTCATCTGTCACTGAAGCGGTTTCCTTCTTCAGTAGTTGGTATTTGGTGGTTCTTGTGGACTGCGGGTCAGTGCGTTTTTATTCATTAAATTGAGTGAGTAAACACTGATGTGATGGAAGAACCATGGCAGCCCCACACAAAACAAAGGCCCTTCCAAACCAGCATTTCTCCCATAACATCTGGGTAGATGTTTCATGTGGGTTTTCTTTCCCCAAGTTCCAATGGCATAATTCTATGTTTAGAAAGAATTGAGAGTGACATTTCATTTGACCAAAAAAAAAAAAAAAAGTCAAGAAAAAAGAAAGAACCATTTCTACACTTAACAAAACCCAAAGGCAACTTTAAAAACACTTTGGAAGTTTATTTCCATTTTGTGATCTAAAGCAGACAGGCCCTAAGGTGTTTCTGCAGACAGGTGGTGCCAGTTGCAATTCTGCTGGGAGTCCTTGAGACAAAGATCCCGTTGACTTTCTGAGGCTAGTTCAAGATTCATCATCACAAAGGATTGTGAAACACGGTTTTAAACTCCCATTGAAATGGATCACAATGTAAATCCGAAAGAGAAAACCAGACCTGGTAAACACAGGATCTTGGCTCCCAGTCAAACCTCACCATTTGAAACCCCAGCTCATACCTTTGGGAAAAGTCCCCACCCTCCACACAGCAACCCACTCTGTGACTTCCTTGGTTCTCCTACAACTCAGCCAATAAGCAAAAGCTCAGTGAGTGTCATTTTGCAGGATGAAGAGAGAGCAGCGAGAACGGAATTCCTCAGTCACAGAAAACCAAGGTATTTGATAGTAAGATGGAAATCTCTGTCTCCAGGATCAGTGGGGGAGATTTGCCCTTGTGCCTTTGAGTTAAAGGATTTCCAAAAGTCAATACTGAACTCTGTGTTTAGTGGCTGGAGCCCGGCAGGCCTGGGAATATTTTTAAAAGTCAAAACTTTCAGGTGAATGTAATGCCCTTTATGATGAACTGAACTTAGAAGCACCCTGTACAGACAAGAGAATTTAAGGCTTTTAAACATGGTTTTAATAAAAATTTAAACTTTGGTTAGATGAGCTGTCATTGATTTCCATACGCCTCAGCCATTTAAAAAAAAAATGTGTCTTTTAAAACTGGAACTTTTTTTTGGTCACTGATAGCATTTTAATCTATGCAATTGTCATGACTGAGGTACAGTCGATCTGCATTATTCACAGATTCTGTATTTGCAGATTCACCTACTCACTACGATCTATTTGTAATCCCCACAGACAAGCACAGAGCAGAGAGAAAGGTGAGTCATCCAAAACGCACTCGCGAGCCACGGCGAGGGCCAGTAAGGCGACTCTCCGCTTCCTTGTTTCAGCTCCTGGCGCGAACACGCGTCCTTTTCACGGTCTATTCAGTGCCGCGTTTTTCACACTTTTGTGCTGTGTGTTGATGATTTCACTGTTTAAAATGACCCCCAAGCAAAACGCAAAAGTTCTCTCTAGTGTTCCTGAGCACAAGGAAGCTACGATGTGCCTAACAGAAAGAAATGTGTGTTAGATAAGCTTCATTCAGGCATGACTTACAAATGCTGTTCGTCATGAGTTCCGTGTCAGTAAATCAACAACACGCATGCTAAATAAGACGTCCTTAAACAGAAACATACCTAAAACAAGGTTATGTACTGATCAATAGATGAAAATGTGACCAGGGGCTCTCATGAACTAGACCCTGTATTTTCCCCTAGGAGCAGTGATTCGGTGTCTGCTAATTCAGTGTTTGCATGGATGTTGTAGATCATAACTATGGCAGATAACAAGAACTGGCTGTATTTGATTGGAACCTCTGTGCCATCTGCTTACTTGAGTGGCTCCGTTGTGTGCAGACGGTCTTCACTCAGCATCTCAAATGTGACTCCAAAATCTCCTGATATATTTGCGACCAGATTCCAGATAAGTCAGGGGTTATGTACATAAGTTGAAAATCCAATGAATTTTACACAGGAGGCAAAGAAAGAGAGGCTGGTACTGGCATGTAAGGAGAGAAGGGAAACTTGGCCATAGGTCATGGCAGAGGTGGCCATATAGGGAAGGATGTGGAAGTGGATAAAGAAGCTGAAGAAGGAGTCTGAAAGTAGAGGGACAGATGGATCTGTTGATAGTAAAACTGAGAGACAGCACCCAAGATCATACTCTCAACCATGGGATGTAGGGATGTGCCATTGTCTGAGAGTATTCAACATACTCCTCCCACTGAAGTGTAGAACAGGAAAACTAATGTGCATAAAATGTCATCCATTACAGTTTCTTGAGAAGCAGTGGGTGAGATGCCAATACATTGCACAGAGCTTAATTGCATGATTTTTATATAAAGTGAGCTTTATTTTTTCTTGCCCTATGTAAGGTCATGACTCTTCGTTTCATGGCTACCTGAGAAGACAATTTTTATTTTGGATAAATATCATCTGTAGAACTTTTTCTCTTAAGCCAGACACAGTCGCATGCACTCAAATTAATGGAAGTTAATAACCTATTTAATACACTGTGGCAAGAGAGACCTTTTTTACTAGATAACTTAGAAAAACTACATTCTCATATTCATGCAAAAGCTAATTTGTTTTAAAGGCAGAAAATAGAGTTTACAGTTTGAAATAAATAAATCATTGCTTTAAACAGTGTAGGAGAAAGTACACTGCTTCTAAAACAGTTGCTTGTTTACATGCATTTGCTTTTGGAAACAAATGACTGAAATGAGAGCTTCCCCATCATTAGTCTGTTATGCGTAGAAATGAGAAAGTATGTACAGGGACCCACAGTAGAGAGAATGTCCCATAATTCCATCTGGACATGATAAGTTGTACCATTTTGCCACTTAATGGCATATTAGATCAATATAGCATCTAATTCATGAGCTTCACTTAGAAATCTTATGTCAAATGGAAATGCTTTTTTTTTTTTTTTGTATTTTCAGGAGAGATTCTCAAAACTTTAGGAAAAATCAGCCTGTTGAAATATGGCCAAGTTATATCCTCACATATGAAAAATATACTATTTTTGCCTAAGAATTTGAAAAGCACTCCTGGCACTAAGAATTTCTTCAAGCGGTGTTAAAATCACATTGAACTGCTGCTAATGCGTGACAGTCATACCCAGCTTATATTTTCTTTTTGAAAATTAAACAAAATAGGACACAAAATACATAGAACAGAAATTGCTAAACTGCTAAAGAACAAACCACTAAATAAGTATTAGCTGTTACAGTAGTATTGTTGTTTCAGTGAATGTTGACCCTAAAATAGTAAGCAATTATCAAAGTTGTCCTAAACCAAGGCTCATTTTCTTTTGACTCTCATACAAACAACATTGTCACTCTTAAAAACCCATAGAACCAAGAAAGTAAAGGATAGGAAATGATAAGGCACATGGAAATTTCGAGGATTACAGACACACTTTCCTGAATCCTCCAAAGACAGTCCCTATAAGGGACTATGCGATGATTTTGCTAGTCTGAATTCTTATTTATTTCATCGGTCAGGGTAGTTAAAACTCACTGCTATAACAAGCAAACTCAAAAATCTCAGCAACCTGAAACGATAGAGAATTATTTATTGCTCATTTCATAGTTAGGTTAAGAGTCAGGTGGCTCCTCTGGGGGTTCTGCTTTAGATAGTCACACCTGGTAGCTTCCCCACCCTCAGTGGAAGGGAGAGAGTTTGTATGAGTGTTTGGGATGTTTATGACCAGGCCTAGAAATAGCGGCATAACCTTCACTCACATTCTTCAGACCAGAACCTAGTCCTAAGGCTACAATGTAACTTCAAGGCACTTGGGGAAGTGTTGCCTTCCCGTTTGCAAGGGGAAAAGAAACAGAATATGCTTTCTTGACTCTTCAGAGATAACAAAGGTTTAAACTTTCCAGTAGGTTCAGTTTATTTCTTAGTGTGCCATTAAATGGAATTAACAATGTATTATAAGAGGAAAACAAACCCGCCACTTGACACCATAATTTATGCATTTCTGCATGCACAATTGAGACTGGCCTGAAGTACAGCTAAAGTTCCAATATGCCATGAAGTTTCCCAGATCAACTCAGCATACCCTCTAGTGATCCTCTCATCTATGTTATTACAGTGACATTTAGCAAATATTTCTTTGATTTATTCTTTCTATTTATTGTATCTATTATTTTTCTATTAGACTCTAAGTGTCTTACATATACTAGTAGAGCGTAGTGTAGTGTAGTCTAGTTTACATAATATCATGTCATATGGTAGCTAAGGACACAGGGGTTGCAGTCAGACTGCAAGGGTTTGCACCCTTTACTTAATTATTCACCTCTTCATACCCCAGTTTCTTCATTTAAAAATAAGCATAGTAACTAAAGTATATAGTTCATATATTTGTTATAAAACTTGCACATGATAAAATGTATAAAGCTCTGAGCATAATAAACATTTAAAACACACATAGTGATTCCTTGGGAAAGAAACGTAATTACTAATGCAGTGAAGAACTTTGACTTTATATTCTTAAACCCTCTACTGAAGCTAGAATATAAGCCTACCCACAGTAGGTCACAATAAATGTTTACAAAAGGTATTTTGATTGATGAACTAGAGCGTGTCCTACTGCCAGGTAAGAATTCTTCTCTAATATATTTCCTCACAGTTCCACACAGGTGCCAGACATTCGGGGGGACTGGCACCAGCTGCTGGGCCACGCGGCACTCCGCCCGTAGACATGTGGTGGGTCCAAGACTTGGCCTGAGCTGGAGCAGGCAGGGGGACAGCCTTGGTGGTAGCTGCAGCTCTCAGGGCCACGCTGTAGAAGTAGGCTGTGGGTGGCGGACAGCAGGCTGTCCTGGTGGCCTCCAATGCGGGGGAGGGGCACGGGGCTTACAGCTGAGCCACACAGCCTCCGGGACTTGCCAACCTGGGCCTCCTCTCCTTCTGCCTTACCAACCCAGCGCTGGCTGAGCTCCTGGCCAGGCAGATTCTGGAAGAGCTCCCAGACCACATGGCCACTAAGGCCTGAGGGCACGAACCCTGGCAAGATGGGACCAGGAGCAGACAAAAATCCACATGTAATTTTGCTCTTCTTTTAAAGGAAGCCCTTGGAATCCCCTGTGAGCTGGAAGTAGATGCGAGAGTATCTCCCTCCCTCCAATCACCTTCCTAGCCCCCCATGCACCCTATACACACATGCAGTCCTCAGGCCTCCCAATCCCTCCCCATTGTCAGAGGGGGTTCCCCTGTTAAGAATAAACTTATCCAAGGAAGTACAAAGACCTGTACTCTGAAAAGTATAGAACACTGAAGAAAGAAATTAAGGAAGGCACAAAATAAATGGAAGCATACACTGTGTTCATGGACTGGAAGAATTAACATCATTAAAATGTCCATATTATCCAAAGCAACCTATTGATTCAATGCATTCCCTATTAAAATACCAATGGCATATTCCTCAGATTTAAAACAAATATTTCAAAAATGTAGATGGAACCAAAAAGAACCCCAAGTAGTCTCAGCAATCTTGAGAAAGAAGAACAAAGTAGGAAGGATCACAATACCTGATATCAAGCTGTAATGAAAACGACCTGTTACTGCACAAGAACAGACACACAGATCAACAGAACAGAATAGAGAGCCCAGAAATAAACCCATGTCTCCATGGTCAACTAATATTTGACAAAGAGGGCAGAAACATAAAATGGAGTAAAAATAGCCTCTTCAATAAATGGTGTTGGGAGATCCGGACAAGCACATGCAAAAAAAAATGAAACTACACCACCAACTTATACCACACACCAGAATAAACTGGATAAAAGACTTAACTATAAACCATGACAAAGGCAGTAAAGTCCTAGAGGAAAATCTAGGCAGGAAAATTTCAGATATCCCACACAGCAATATTTTTGCCAATATATCTCCTAGGGCAAGGGATATAAAGGAAAAAATTAACAATGGGACTACATCAAATTAAACAGCTTCTACATGGCTAAAGAAAACATCATCAAAATGAAAAGGGATCCAAACATATGGGAAAGCATATTTGCCAGTGACACCTCAGACATGGGTTTGATCTCCAAAATATGTAAAGGACTCATATAACTCAACACCAGAAGGACAAACAATCCAATTTAAAAATGGGCAAAGGACCTGAACAGACACTTCTCCAAGGAGGACATACAGAGGCATATGAAAGGATTCATAGGCATATGAAACGATGCTCAGCATCATTAGCCATCAGAGAGATGCACATTAAAACCACAATGAGATACCTCCTCACACCGGTCAGAATGGCCATCATTAGTAAAACAAACAACTGCTGGTGAGCATGTGGAGAAAAGGGAACCCTAGTGCGCTGTTGGTGGGAATGCAGACAGGTGCAGCCACTGCGGAAAACAGTTTGGAATTTCCTCAAAAAAACTAAAAATGGAACTGCCTTTTGACCCACTGATTCCACTGTTGGGATTATAACCTCAGAATCCTGAAACATAAATTCAAAAGAAACTGTGCACCCCTATGTGCATAGCAGTGTTATTTACAATAGCCAAGTGCTAGGAAGAACCTAAGTGCCCATCAGTAAATGAGTGGACAAAAAAACTGTGGTACATTTACACAATGGGCTACTACTCAGCAGAAAGAAAGAAGGAGCTCCTACCTTTTGCAACAGCATGGGTGGAACTGGAGAGTATTATGTTAACTGAAATAAGCCAGGCAGTGAAAGACAAATATCAGATGATCTCACCTATAAGAGGAAACTAATGAACAAAACAAGCAAATGAGCAAAATAGAACCAGAAGCATGGAAACAAGGAATGGACCGACAGCAACCAGAGGAGGGTGGGGAGGGGAATAGGGTGGAAAGGAGAGGAACGGAAGGGACTAGTCGAAGAACATGTATGAATGACCCATGGACATGGACAACAGGGTCAGGATTGATTATGGGGACCTGGGGTGGGCTGGGCAGAGGAGAGCAACTGGGGAAAATTGGAATGGCTGTAATAGAACAGCAATAAAATATTTAATTAAAAAATAAAACTAAAAATGAGACTCCATAAAGTAAAAATTGATGGAAATAATAATTATAGCAAGGTTGCAAGATATAATATATTGATATTAAATTATATTATTCATTATCTAAATTAATATTAATTATATACAACATACTATTACATCATTTACATAACCCATAAAATTAATAGGCAATGATTGAATTAATGTTGCTATTAATATTGATAATTAATAAAATATCAATTTGTATAAATTTCTTGAATTTAATATTTTATATTGACTAATTAAATTTATATTTATTTATAAATTAATTGTTTTCCTTTATACCAGAAATAAACAATTGAAATTTATAATTAAGAACACAACACCATTTACATTAACACCCAAAAAATGAAATAATTTATGTATAAATATAGTAAAATATATACAGAATCTATATGACCAATAATTGTGAACTCTGATGAAAGAAATCAAAGATCTAATAAATGAAGAGGGATTTTATATTCACTGGTAGGAAGATTCAATGTTGTTAAGATGTCAGTTTTCCCTAACTTTATCTATAGATCTAAACACCTGCATTCAAGATGTACAAAGAACTCCTAAAACTCAACAATAAGAAAATGAACAACCTAATTTAAAAATAGTCGAAATATCTGAGCAGACACACGTCACCAGAGATGATACATACAAAGCAAATGAGCAGATGACATTATTTTCAACATCATTTGTCAATAAGTAATTGCAGATCAAAACAATGATTAGATACTATTACACAACTATTAGAATGGGTAAAGCTCAAAACACCAATGACAACAAATACTGGTAAGGAAACGGAGCAACAGAAACTCTCATTTTTTGCTGAAAGGAATACAAAATGGTATGTCCACTTTTGAAGACAGTTTGGCAATTCCTTACAAAGTGAAACATGGACTTACCATATGATCCAGCAACCAAACCCATATAGGTATTTACCCAAATAAGTTGAAAACTTCGGTCTGCATAAAGTCTTGCACATAAATATTTGAAGCAGCTTTCTTCATGATTGTCAAAAACTGGAGGGAACCGAGATGTCCTTCAGCAGATCAGTAGAGCCACAAATTGTGATATATCCATACAACAGAATTCAGTGATAAAAGAGAAATGAGCTATCAAGCTATGGAAAGACTTGGAGGAAACTTAAACACATCTTGCTAAGTGAAGTAAGACATTTTGAACAGGCTGCATACTGCGTGATCTCCTGTAAATGGCAAAACTATAGACAACAAGAAGACCAGCAGCTGTCAGGTGAAAGAAGGAAAAGGGGAGGAGAACAGGGATGAAAGATGGACAACAGGGATATTTGGGGTAGGGAAATCACTCTGTAAGGTATTGTGACAGCGAATGAATTACTCTATGATTGACAAACTGCATGGCACAATTGTGAAACTAACTGTAAACTATGGACTTTAGTTAACTGTAATGTGTCAATATTGGTTGATAATTGTAAAAGCACCACATTAATGCAAGATGTTGATAATGGAGAAAATTGGGTGTAGGAGGATGAAGGGATACGCAAAATCTCTGTACTTTCTGTGTACTTTTACCATAAACCAAAAGCTGATCCAAAAAATAAAGTCTGTTACAACATTTTAAAAATACTCAATGAAAATTCTGGATTTGAAAGTAAAATAATGAAAATTAAAAATCTTCTGGTTGGTTTCAACAGCAGGTTTGAGATGGTAGGAAAAATAATCAGTGAACTTGAAAATAAATCAATAGAAATTATCCAATCTGAATAGCAAAGAGAAAAAATATCTAAGAAAAATTAACCAAACCTCAAAGACCTGTTTAACAACATCAGACAACATTACATAATACAAGTCCCAAAGAGAAAGGAGAAAGTGAAACTGGCATAAAATTAATGGACTAATTAATGTATTTTCCCCAATTTTTAAAAAAAAATACAGTATTAATGTACAAAATCCAAGAAGCTCAATGAACCCCAAGTAGAATAAAGAGAGAAATAGAGACCCACAAATAAGACAAATCATAGTTACTGTATTGGAAAGCCAAAGATCAAGAGAAAATCTTGAAAACCTTGAGAGAAAAACAACATATTAAGTTTAGGAGAATGACAAAATAAGTAATATATAACTTCTCATCATATATAATTGAGATCATTTTGAGACCTTTCTTACCTTCTGGCCAAAAATACCTGTAATATAAGCCTACATAATATTATATAATGCTATAACTTTCCCTTTAAGCATGTTTCAGCAACATAACTCAGATTTTTATAAGTCGCATTTTCATTTTCATTCAGTTTTAAATATTTTATTATTTTGCTTGTTATTTCTTCTTTAACTCATGAGTTATTTAGATATTTGTTCTTTCATTTCCAAATATTTGAAGATTTTAAAAATATATTTCTGCTATTAATTTTTAATTTAATCATACTTTAATCCAAGAAAATACTCCATGTATTTCCATATCTCTGTGCAGCACCCTCTCATGGTATTTTTTCCATGATATATGTGCTTTTGCCTTCTGAACGCTGAACTCTGTCTCTTCGACTTAAAAGAGAGATGACTGGCCTGTGTTTGGGTGTTCCTTTGCTTTGCTGTGATCTGGAAATTCTCCCAGACAGTTATCTGGGGTATTCAGGCTCACCTCATTTGTTCTTACTCTCTCAGCAATCACTTTCTATGCTGTGTATTGTACAGTGTTGAAAAACATTCTCATACATTTTGTTTTCCTAGCTGTTTGAAGTGGATGAGTAAATCTGATCCCTTTTAGCCCATCATTGCCAGAAGCAAGCCAATAACTATTTAAGGCCTATTGTGTTTTCTCAAAAAAGTAACAAAACAGAAAATGTCACTCTAAAATGACACCTTTTGCAGAAACGGATATAAGATAAGGTAACTAGGAATACATTTAACAAAAGATGTGCAATTTGTAGATTATAAAACATGATAAAAAGTGAATTAGTTAATACTTAAAATGGAGAGAAATATGTTAATGGGTAGAGAGACTCACTAGAATAAATTTATTTGTGAAATTTTTTCCCAGCTTTATTGGAATATAATTGACATGTAACATTGTATAAGTTTAAAGTGTACAACATGTGCATTTGCTACACTTACATATTGCACAAGGACTGTCACCGCAGCATTTCCTTAGCTGTGTAGGCTTTTTGGTTTGATGTAATGTGACTTGATTATTTCTTCTATCGTTGCCTTTGCTTTTAGGGTCAAATTCAAGACCCATGTTAATGAGTTTACCCCAGTTTTTAGGAGTTTTATAGTTGTAGATCTATGTTTCAGTCTTTAATCCACTTTGAGTTGATTCCTATGTATGATGCAAAGTAGGTGTTCAGTGTCATTTGCTTGTCTGTGGCTACTCAATTTTCCCAGAGTCATTTATTGAAAAGACTTTTTTCCCTTTTATTGTATATTCTTAGCTCCTTTGTCATGAATTGATTGACCATATATGCATGGGTTTATGTCGGGGCTCTCTGTTTTGTTCCATTGATCTGTGTCTGTTTCTGTGCCAGTGCCATATTGTTTTGATTACCATAGCTTTGTAATATAGTTTGAAATCAGGAAGTCTGATGCTTCCAGCTTTATTCTTATTTCTCAAGATTGCTTTGGCTATATGGGGTCATTTGGAATTCCGTACAAACTCTAGGATTGCTTGTTCTATTTATGTGAAAAATGCCATTGGGATTTTTATAGAAATTGCATTGAATCTCTAGATTGGGGAAGTATGGGCATCTTAACAATATTAATTATTCTAATAAGCACAGAATATCTTTCAATTTTTTAAGTCTTAATTTTTTCATCAATGTCATATAGTTTTTACTGTACAGATATTTCACCTCCTCAGTTAAATTTATTTCTAGGTATTTTATTCTTTTCAATGCTATTGTAAATGGGATTGTCGTCTTACTTTTTCATTCTGATAGTTTGTTGTTAGTGTATATAAGTGCAACAGATTTCTGTGTATTGATTTTGTGTCCTGTAACTTCACTAAATTCATTTATTAGTTTCAACAGTTTTTGGTAGAATCTTCAGAGTTTTCTGTACATATCACCTGAAATAGAGACAGTTTTACTTCTTTCTTTTCAATCTGGATGACTGTTTTTTTTTTTTTCTTGCCCAATTGCTCTGGCTAGGACTTCCACTACTATGTTGAATAAAAGTAGAGAGAGTGAACATCCTTGCCTTATTCCTGCTCTTTGAGGAAAATTTTTCTGATTTTTCACCATTGAGTATGATGTTAGTTGTGGGCTTGTCATGTATGGTCCTTGTTCTGGTGGGCTATTTTCTCTCTCTATCCAGTTTGTTGAGAATTTTTATCACCAAAAGATGTTGAAGTTTGTCAAATGTTTTTATGAATCTATTGAGATGATCATATGATTTTTAACCTTCACTTTATTAATGTGATGTATCACAATGGTTGATTTGCAGATGCTGAACCACTCTTGCTGCCCTTAAATAAATCCCATTTAATCATGGTGTATGGTCCTTATGTTGCATGGTTGAATTCACTTTACTGTAGTTTCCTTTTCCTATATTGTTCTTATCTAGCTTTGTTATCAGGATAATGCTGGCCTCATAAAATGAGCTTGGGAGTATTCCCTCCTCTTTTGCTTTTTGGAAGCGTTTGAGAGGTATGGGTATTAATTCTTTAAATGTTTGGTAGAATTCACCATTAAAGCCATCAGGTACTAGACTTTTCTTTGAATCAATGAAAAATTTAATAGTTTTTATTTTTGCATGGAATTTAGCAAAATGTGTATAAAATTTGCATGTATGTACAAAGGATTAAGAATATCTGATACTCCTTAAGAAGACCCATTGCCCAACCAGATATCATGATTTATAACATGAATCATATTTGCACAATCTCTGTGGATAGATTAGATTTCTAACCTTGCCTGGATACCTACAATTTACTTTCCTGTCTCAGTTTCTTAATCCATATAGAGACAGTGCCCACTTCAAAGGGGAATAATGAGGAATAAGTGAGTTACCATGCAGTTCAGTACTTGGAACAGTATCTGCCATATCATAAATGTCAACATGTATTAGCTATTTTATTGTTATTTAGCTCTGATTATTAAGACAACACAGTGCAAAGATAGACAAATAGATAAACAAACATATTCAATAACCCAGAAAAGACACACAAAGTGGAAATGAATAAACGACAAACCTGACATTTCAGATCCGTAGGATCCATGGTTTATGGTGTGGTAAAATTGATTGAGTATCCTTGTGAAAAAAATTAAAAAGGGATCCTTTCCTCACACTAAAAACAAACCAAATATTCATCAAATGCAAAATGTAATATACTTATTCAGTATAATATACTCATGTTATAGACCACTATGCAAAGTGAAAATTAATGAATTATAGTAAGTCAAGTGTATACATATATGAATCTCAAAAAACATAATGCTGACCCTACAAGTAAATTACAGAACAAATACTATTTGAGGTCATTCATATAAAATTAAAAAAGTAAAACTATATAGTATATTGCTTAGAGATATATAAGCATTTGTAAAACTATGAAGAAAAAAGAAGAGAATCATTAACACTAAATCCAGGGAAGCTATCACATCAAAGTCCAAGGCGTATGCAACCAATTGGAAGTACTTAGAAAACTTCAGATTCTTTAAAGTGAGCGTTTTATATCTAAAGCTTGGCAAATGGGTACATGTGTGTCCTTTGTGTGTTTTTTTATCTTCACACTTTAGTATGTATCCTTTTTATATTTTCTGAATTTCAAAATCTAAAAAAAATTATCCGAGGAGTACTTAAAATTCTAAATATCATTTGCGGTATATCATTAGTTTTCCACTCCCATAAATGTTACATTTGATATTTTAAAATTTAATACTGTGAGATATACTTCTTGCTTTAACCTATTCTAAGTTATAAATATCCCATGAAGAGCTTTTCCAGAATGCAGGCTTTGTGTCGGCTGGAATTAGGGGTGTCCTATGGACATGATAAGAGATGTCAAGGAAGAAGCAGTAAGTGAAGGGAACTGAGGCTGTGAAATGAAGCTAACATGTAATGGAAAATAAACTTGTATTTCATAGTTTTCTTAACTGTGCATAAGTGGGTACAATTTTTGTCTATGAATTATTTTCTTAGGGAAGAAAAGAATCATCTGAATAATTCTACCTTGAGTTGGAGATGCAAGACAATGCAACAAAGAAATCTATAGAGCCTCATCTGGTTTTGTAAATTAGAAGCATCTAAAAAAGGGGAAGCACTAAACCTCTCTTTAAAATACATGCTGCTCTGTTTCTCCGCATGAATATTGGCTTTGCCTGGTTTGCGAACATGAGCCTGCAGAGATATGAGGGTTATAGATTCTTCTTATTCAGCATGGCGTCAGTTCTTCCTTTCATTTACTCTAAAGAGTATTCATGGATTGGTGTGAGCTTCTTTTGCTTAATAAAAACAAATGCGGGATGCTCAGTGGATCTTTTATTTTTTTCATTTAGAAGAAATGGAACACTAGTACAGGAGTTTCTATAACATAATTCAGGGTAAACTTTGGAAAGTCAGAGCGAAAGGATTTGCTACCAAAGCTTCTAAAGCCACGGGAGGTGGAAATCCCTCTTCCCTTGGAGGAGAGTGTGCTGTGCCTTTCAAGGAAAAGAGAAATAAAAAGCCGGAGCCAGAGAAGCAAAGAGACAGGAGCAAGTTCTGAAAAGGTGCTTTCTGGGTCCATTTGAGCCTAGCTTATTACTATTAGGGCAATAGTTTGCATTTATCTGTGTTAAAGTAGGGGAGAGAGAATGGAATTAAGTTTCCTTACAAGGGCTTTGCCTCATCTGTTTGCAATGTGGCTATGTGACAATGCGTGGGGACTTGTTGGGTAAGCCGTGCAGCCACGGTTAGGCCTCAAAGAGAAACCATGTCTCTCCTGGGGTCACAGAGTGACTTTGGCCATCTCCTTAGACCTTCCTTGTAAAAACAGGATTTTCAGCTAGGCGTGACCCTGGCTACAGAAAGTAGGCGAGGAGAAGGCGGACCATTGTCTTACCCTGGTTTTACAAGGAGAAATTGAAGTATCAACTGTAGACAAATATGAATTTGAATAACTTTTATTGAGATAAAATTTACTGATATATAATAGAAAACACCATTTTGATCATTTTTAAGTGTACAGTTCAGTGGCATTAAGGACATTTACATTATTGTGCAACTATCACCATCATCTACTGCCAGAACTTTTTCATCTTCTGCAACTGAAACTCTTGTCCCCTTTAAGCGCTACGCCCCATTCTGCTTTCCCACACCCGCTGGTAACCACTGTTCTACTTCCTTTCTCTATGTATTTGACTACTCTGAGATATAAGTGGAATCATATAATATTCATGTTTTTCTGACTGGCTTATTTCACTTAGCATAACATATTCAGGTTCAGTCGTGTTATCGCACGTCAGCATTTCCATCCTTGTTAAGACGGCGTAATATCCCATTGTATGTGTATACTCTACTTTGGTTATCCTTTCATCTGTCGATGGACAGCCGAGCTGCTTCCACCGTTTTGCTACCGTGCATAATACTGCCACAAACATGAGTGTACAAATACCTGTTCATGCCCCTGCTTTGATTTTCTTTGGCTGTATACTCAGAAATAGAATTGCTGGATCATATGGCAACTCTGCGTTTCATTCTTTGAGGAACCACCAAGACCACTGTCCACAATGGCTGCACTGTTTCACAGTCCCATCAAGAGTACACACGGCTTCTGATTTCTCCACATCCTTACAGGCACTGGCTATTTTCTGGTTGGGGTATGTTTTTTATTTTTATTTTTTGTAATATCCATCCTAGTTGTTGTGAAGTGGTGTCTTATCGAGGTTTTGATTTCATTTCCCTAATGAGTGATTTTGAGCATATTCTCATGTGCTTATCGGCCTTGAACAATTTTTAAAGCTGTGCAATTTCATATTCAACGAAAAGAGCTGTTTCTTAATTTCACATTACACTACTTCTATTTTTGGTGTCTGGTTCCTTTATTACTTTAATGTAAAATGTACTGTGGTTTGAATAAATAGAAAAGGAAAATGTAATGTGTAAACACATTTAAAAGCAACGTTTATGTTGCCTTTTTGATGTATCACTTCTTTCAAATATTTAATGAATGCACTTTCCTCTCACTCATCCTTCATCCAAAGTTAATCGAACATATAGAATTCCCCAGTTTAGCATATTGTTAGTTTTATTTAACTTTGCTCGTTCACATCATAATTTCTCCTACTTCCTATCACCATTAAATCAGAGTATTCTCAAGCCCCTGGGAAGCCCGAAAGGAATTCTATAGATATCTCAGGAAAGCAGCAGGTGTCTATTGACTAAATGTCATTCCACATTTCCACCAGTGCCTGGGAGTTCTAAATAACCTTGTCTTCGTTTTTCCTTTTTTAAGATTTGGCTTTTACTAATCTGGAAAATTCAATTATGTTGGATGTTTTATAATACTAAGAACTTGAGCAAGATAATTTGAAATTATACAAATGGAGGCCCATCACCTTTTTAAGTTGCAGCCGAAGAATTAATAAGCTCATCTACTGTACAGATAATCAACGCAGTGTTGCTTGTCTCCTTGAAAGTCTTCCTTGGTTTTGTGTTTTCTTCCTCCTTGGAACTATGTAGCTCTAATCAGGATTCCTCAAACGGAGGGAAGAAAAATTTCATCACCTTTGCCTCATTTGCATTTTAGAGTAAGTAAACTGTACTGCGCATTATAATTACAAGTATTTAAAACCTCTTGGATAAATCTGAATGAACTATTACTGCTAATAAGTCATAAAAATAACTTGTAGGTGACCCAAAGTTTTCAGGTTGTTTTACTGTAAGTTATATTTTCAATAATATCATCAAAGTCCAGCCTAATAAAAAATAGCTTATTTTTACTTCAGAATTCTACTCTCAAATATAAAATTTTAACTCACACTTAGAACCAATATAATTCTTAAAATGGCACATGGAAAACTGTCTGTGACTAAAAAATCTCAGCCTCCATCACAACCTGGCTGTCTGACACATTTTTGTACAACTTTTTCCAAACTGTTTCTAAATCTACCGTTGGTTCAGATAAGTCATTCTGTCTTCCATGTATAGGCGTGTTTTGCAATAAAAACCAAGAAAGCTCTTCTTGGCACTGACAATTTTATAACATATCGAAGCATGTCCTGAATAATTTTATGGTTCTTTTACAATATAGAAGTGCAGATGGGTGACATCATGATATAAAGCAGCTTTTATTCAACTCATAAAAATTCCTTCTTAAAGGATTCTTAGAAATTAGAGTTGTTAAATCAGGAAATCTTTCTGTAGCATTTAACTAGGAAATTGAGGAATCTGATTACAAACCTTTGTCTTGAATCTATGAAGAGTGAAAAATTTTACAAGGTAGGTAGACACTTACGGAGTTAGTTACCCTAAGATCCAAACCATGCCTTCCTTCATGGCAACCTGTATAAATTAACTGTTGGTACGAAATGGAAAAACGTGAGATAACCCAGCTAGCCAAAGAGGTGGGTATCACTCCTGTCCTTGCTAAGTTGTGTAATTAAGTTAGAACCAATATCGGCTGTTCATGGAGACCATGATGAGACGTACCTCAAGTCTCTGCGTGTGATACAAGGTCCAAATAGTAGAGTGAAGTAATTTGAGAAATTGTCTACACGTGGATTTGGAGCCCGAACACAAAGTGCATTCATACAGACAGAGTGAGGCAAGGAATCAGAATGCAGTTGTCATTCACACTTAATGGTTAATTGGATGCTATATAACAGGAATCAACAAACTAGTGTGTGTTCAGCCACCTGTTTTTGTAAATAAAGAGTTATTGGAATGCAGCGTTGCCCAGTCATTTATGTTGTCTGTGCTCACATTCACACTCTGATGTCAGAGTTGAAGAGTTACAACAGGAATCACACAGTTCTCAAAGCTGAAAACATTTACTGTCTGGTCCCTTACAGAAAACGTTTGCTGACTGTTGCTATAGAAGATTCTTCTAAGATACAAAAGCAGTCTTTAGGCAGGAAAATCGGTAATTTATAACCCTAAAAATTATTACCTTTTCTGCATGTGTTATTTTACAATTGTCAGAGTGCTTTCGCTTTCATTATTTCATTTGATTGTTGCCACATCCCTGTGACATAAACAGAGAAGGTAGTACAGCGCCTCTTTCCAGATGATTGGGTCCCGGGAGGAGAAGTGACTGCTCTGCAGTGACGTATGGAATCAGAGCATTCCTTTCCAGCAGTGTGGGTGGAGTGAGCTGGGAAGTCGGACGAATCTTACCAAGTCGTTTTTCTTGACATCTGGCCAGAAAGCAAGGTCAGGAAGCAGGGATGGGAAAGGTCGAGACACCTGGGAGATGCCGATGTCCAGGCACCTGGACTCCTCACCCTCTAACTCTCTCACTGACGTCCTCCGTGGGCTGATTGGCTCCACTTCAGAAGCTGCTCGCTCACACCCTCTGGACTGCCGCTCGCCCACCTACCCATCACCACCAGAGGCCGAGCATCCGGATGGGAGCTGCTTGATTCCTGTGGCACTAACGTCGGTAACACACCTCATGCTGGGACTCCTGCAGCTACAGGGCTATGATGTCTTCTGGGACCTGGCACATGTGAAGAAGGCAGAGGCACTTTTTGCACATCATCGCTGTGACCGAACAATCCCTTTATGTTCATACTCATGCGTGGTGTGGATTGCAGTCAGACTTTTTGATTTCAAGAGCAGAGGGTAGGCTCTGGGGCCAGGCTGCCTGAGTTCAAGTTCCAGTTTCAGTACTTAGGATCTGCGAGACCTTGGGTGAGTTTCTAACCTCTAAGTGTGATGGTTTTCTCATCTGTGAAATGGGAATACTAGTATCTACTTCTTAGGGTTATTGTCAGGCGTAAATGTTTTATAAAAGAAGAGGATTGTGTATGTAAAAAGTGCCCAATAAGGGTTAACAATTGCTGTTAATGATCGTTACTGCCTCAAGGAGGGCTTGGGCCCCACGCCATCCTGTATCATTTCCATCTTCCCTGTCTTGGGGTATTCGTAGCCTTTCCATCCTTGTGAATTGTCATCTACAACTGGACATGAATCGTCATCTACATTTTCTCACTCACCCAGGGGACGTGAGGTTGGGATAACCCAGTCTCCGTCTGCCACACGAAGGTGCTGCTACACTGGGAAGACACCAGTCGTTCCAGCTTCTGAGGACAGGATGGCTGCCTGGGAATGTGGCCATGGCCAATTCAAATCTACAGATCATGGAAAGAGAGAGGAAAAACAAAAAATCATTAGTGCATAAAATTCTCATCATGCAGGGTTTTTCTTACGGACTGTGAGGAAATAAGGGGGAATATTCCCATTAGGTAATCTGACTTTTTATGTCAAAACAAGGGAAAGTATGTTTGACACCTAAAGGAGAGGTTTAGGTTAGCTATAAGAAAGAACCTGGTAAACATGACATATTGGGTCAGCATATGCTTTCAGGATTTGGAACCCTGAGTGCTCTGAGGGGTGTGAGGAAGCTCTGCATTAGGTGTGGCTGAAACAGAGCACAGGAGGTGCTGTCCAAAGAGCCAGGTCCTAGCTCTGCACTGAAGGACCAGCCATGGGTGGGGACCCCCTGACCTTAAATCCTGATGGGGAAGAGGGAGCTGCGGATGAACAGATAGAACCGTTCATAGACTAGGGGAGAGCCCAGGTGAAGACCAGCCCAACACACGGTTGCTGAAGGTCATGGCCTTGAAGCAGCCTCACGGAACAGCGCCCCAGCAGCCCCTCCTTCATTGGGGTGACCAAAGGTCATCCCCGGGCCAGGGCTGCTCAGGCTCTTACAAAAACAGAACTGAAGAGCTATAGCACAGGATCAGAAGCCAGGAGGAAGGTTCATGGGAAGAGGTAGCTGATTCCCCCAAGCCTCATGATACACACATCACCGTGTTTTCTGTTTGGTGAGGAATTATGTCAACAGAATGCAGATTACCAGGAAGGCATGGGAGCTACAGGCACCCAGACAGGAAGCTAAACGGAGATGTATGGGGGAGGGGTCAGGGAGGAACAATAATACAATGCAATAAATAATTCCATAGGGATAACACTAAAGGTGATTCAGCAAGAGGCTCTAATACTGAAAAAGCGGTGGCTGGGTTTGGAATGGACAGGGTAAATACATGGAATTTTAGAACAGCAAGAGAACTTCGAGCCCCACCCTTTCCGAATGTGCTAAAGGACAGTCAGGCTCATTCCACAGGCGCTGACGTGAGCCTGTGAGACTCAGTGAGAAACCTAGTGTGCCCCAACAGGGGTCACCTCCAGCACGTGTCAGAGTCTTGTTACAAAGAGTGTTAAAGAAAAAGCCAGTGTCAAAGTCCAGAGTGCTGAATCACGCTGCGATTAGGTCATTGTGGGGAGATGCTAACCAAGAAAGGAAGCCAGCAGAGATAACGCCCAAGAATTCAAAGTAAACCTGAGTCTAATGACACAGCTGAGGAATATCATAACCTGGAAGTGCTAGGCTCTGGGGTAGGTGGGCAAAGTGCCCCTTGGTCACAGGAGAGAAATTGTGCGCTGCAGGTTAAAACAGCTCTCTCAGAATAAACATATAGGAGCGTACTATTTTCCGGAGGAAGCTAGGGTTTGTTCTGCAGGGCCTGACCTTTGCCTTGAGGTCACTCATACGTCCAGCAAGATCTTTGTAATCTAATGACAGCTTCCTAGTCTTTGGAATCAAACTAATGGTAAAATATCATAATATCTACAAACTCTCCTTTCCTTTTCTGCTTGGTGCTAGGAAGCTCAGAGCCAAATTTGCTGTCTGCCTTTAGTATGGAAATACATTTGCATGTTCTGAGTTTTCCTCCAGTCTCCAATATTATTCAGCTCTTAGTTTAATTTCATACTAAGTTCATTCTAGTATGTATTTTGTAAGCCAACTTAGACCCTTTTTTAGAAATAAGAAAAAAAACAGAAAAAATTAAAATCTCTTTCTTATTTTCATCTTTCATTTTTATAAGGGTTTTATTGAGCTGGTTTGAGGTTGCCTTGCCAAGCAAATGCTTCTGTGTCAACTTTCAATTTTCACCTTGGATTAAAATAAAAATATAGCACCATTGTTGACCGGGCTTCTTGATGGCCTGAGGGCTGGATAGACACTGAGTGGCAAAGCATCCCAGGAAACTTCCCCTGAGTGGTGAGGAAAAACACTGAACCATGTGCTCTTCAACGTGCTTTACAGTATTGACCTTGTGGATGAACCAGCTTTTTTTACATGGATGCATGAGTTTTGGTGCAAACATGTGAAACCTATTTTCCGAGTGGCAGGAAATATTTGTGTCCTAAGTATTACAGCTTAAACCGAGCATATTCATTGAAACTCCGAGTAGGTGACAAATGAGATGAGTTTGGTGTTCTCAGACAGGTTCCCCAGGACCCCCATAAGGGACCCACCACACAACCTGCTCACAGCAGGTGGTCTCTACAAAATAGAAGAAGGAAAATGAGTGAACAGCCCTGCTGGTGACCTGCCCCATGTAGGTGCTGCAGCACCAGGAAGAGCGAGCAAGGAGGGTCCAACCAGGCAACTACTGGCACAGGCACAGGGAAGGAAGATGACCTAAAGTAGCTCCCAAAGCTCATGGGACATCACAATCACCTGATAGTCACTTTTGCAAATTTCTGGAAGCCGCTGCTGGGCTGTTCCCCAACATTTGAATCCACTGGGTCTGAACTAAAGAAGTCTCAGGAATGGTCATTCTTAGAGATTCTCCAGGGGGTCCTAGAGTCTCTCCAGTTTGGAAAACACCATGGCCTAGAGACAGTTGTCCCCAAACTGCCCACCCCGGAAGTCCAGGCATCTGCGTCATAGTGCCGCTTCTTCTGGGTGGAAGGAATGCCAGAGGAAGGTGAGAATGAAGGAATGCCAACTGGAGTGGCCCCTGGGTAAGGGGTAATGGTGGAGGAAGGGCTGTGTGAGGACGTGTGAGGGAGGATGCGGGGTGCTACCACTATGTGTTAGGGTACTGAAGAAAGGACAGAAAGACAGTATGTGAGTCCTGGAGGTGCCACTGTACACAGCTGGATGCCACTCAGCACCAGCTCTGCCCTCTGTAATAAATGGGAATTCTAGAGGCTTCTTTTGCCCCCATATAGGAAAAGCAGAATGTATGTTTCTTTTTATCTCTCCTATAGGTCCTTGTCTATAGTGGGGTTAACTGCATGAGATCTTTCAACACCATGTTTTGGTCACACGAGGAACCAAATTCAGTGTTCAGGGAAGTTGTATCGATGGCTAATACACACTACTTTGAGGAAGATTAGAAATCATATATCCTCTTCCAGGTGTGGCAGATGGCTTAATGTGGGGGGCTCCCGTGGGTTGAAAACCTGGGAAAGGTGTAGTTTAACCTTTGTGATTTTATGTATCAACTCCACTAGGTTATGGTAGACTGGTGTTCAGTCAAACACTAGTCTAGATGTCACTATGAAGTTATTTTTAGATGTGGCAAACATTCAAGTCAATACACTTTAAGTGGAGCAGATTGTCCTCCATACTGTGGGTGGCCTCATCAAATTAGTTGAAGGCCTTAAGAGAAAAAGACTGAGATTCCCTGAAGAGACATCAATTTTTGCCTCCGGAATGCAAAATAAAAATTCTGCCTGAGTCTCGAGCCTGCAGATTTTGGACTCAAGACTGCAAAACCAACTCTCCCCTGAATTTCTAGCCTGCCAACCTGTTCTACAGAATTCCAGCTTGCCAAATCCTGTGATCACATGAGCCAGTTCCTTAAAATCTCTCTCTCATATGTATATTATATATGTGTGTGTGTGTGTGTTTGGAAGGGTGGTTCTCCAGAGAAACAAACCAATAGGAGAGAGAGAGAGAGAGCTAGATAGAGAAATAGGATGTATGGTGTACACGTATATGCATACATATGTGTTTATGTATACATACATATATGTCTATGTGTGTCTATATCTAAAAGTGTAACTATATATACATATCTATATCTAACTCTATATGTGTGTATATGTATGTGTGTATATGTGTGTATACACACACACACACACACACACACACACAAAATACCCAATCCCCACCTCTGGAAGTGGCCTGTTGCATAGTCACTTTCTCTTTTTCCTCTCCTTTTTGAGATGGGTCTAATTACGCTGGACTCCCCTAGAGAACGAAAGTGCACCATGAGCGTCCGAAACGCTTCTATGCACATCACATAGGAAAGCTCCATGTTTCTAATGGTGTTAGGATACAATCACACTCCTTTCCTGGCCCTGATCCTTCCAGTTGGTTTCCAGACTAAAGTCTACTGCCATGTACCAACAGACCCTCAACAGCCATGTGATTTGCATACCCCAGGGTCCAACATATGTCATTGTTGTTTATTGTTCTGAGACATGAATTTAAAATGTAAGCCTGGCCTTTGAAGTGGTCATTCCGATGGTGAGTAAACTTTTATGACAGCCGGTTTCTCCATCCCGACACAACTCTAATACTCTCTACTTAGCTGTCTGTGACGTGGTCAAAGTTCATTTCCTTATGAAACCTGTTCCTGAAAAGAAAGCCAGCTGCTAGTGCTAATGAATAAAATGAAGAAATTCAAAGAGGCCTAAGAATGCAATGGTTCTCAGGCAGAGCTAAAAGATAATTTGAATAGGCCCTGGCCAGGTGACTCAGTTGGTTGGAGTGTCTTCTTGCACACAAAACGTTTGTGGATTCCATCCCCCATCAGAGCACATACCTGGGTTGCGAGTTCAATCCCGGTTGGAATTTGTACAGAGCAGGGGGTGAGCAGATCAACGTTTCTCTCTCTCTCCCTCCTTCTCTTTCTAAAATCAATAAACATCTTTTTAAAAAAGATAATTTGGATAAATTAAAACATGGACTTTCCTATTTGGACAGAAGTATTAAGAGTAAAGGAGTTACTTAAATTTGGTCACTAGGCTTTACAGTATTTAATGGAGTACATTTATGATAGAGCAGTATTTGCAAATGTAGTGGTTCATTGCGCATGCAGGATACATTTCCTATAATACTAAGGGTCTGCTCTCCCCTTGCTTTCTCCCAGATCCATAGCTCCGAAATCAGAAATGTGATGTTTTTGTGGTTTCTCTGGTCTTGGTCAAGCTTTGATTTCGTAACTCTGATGTTTCATAAGAGTACTAGACCTTTTGGAAATAATTAAAACTGTGAATTTTTGAAAGGACAGGGTAAGGAAATTCACATTTATTGAATGCTACAATGTGCTAGACATTTGTCACATCAATTGAATCACTATCCCAATTTTATTAATTAAAAAAGACTTACCCAGGTCTGGGTCCATATTTGGGATTTAGAGGTAAAGCTAGGTCCAAATCACTCCAAAATGTATACTGTTTCCAGTGCTAAGTAGCTGTGTGCTTATCAACTATAAATGGGGAATAACATGGTATTTATATTTGGAGTGGAGTTGTGTGATTTCATATGCTCAGAACTCTAATAGTTTATAGAGAGTTTGTGTAAATTCTCTCTGAGGGAACATACAATAATTGAAGTTAAAAAGAGCTTAACCCCAAGTCTTAAAAATCACTGAAATGGCAAACTCAGAGGAAAATGGTTGCCCTTAGTGGGAAAGAGAGTGTGTGCTCCTGGTACGGGGTATTTGTTTAATGGGTGGAAGGATTGTTTTTAGCCTAGAAAAATATGACGCCCTGAACACACTTATTTTTGCATCACGACTACTGGTCTTTCAGAAATGGTAGGACAAGTATTCATGTTCTCATTAGAATAAAATCAAAGCTTTTTAAAGGGTAAAATAATCTGTCTCTTCGTCAGAGCCCCTCCCCTCACATATGCACACACTTACACACACACACCACGCCACATCACATGGACACACAACTCTTCTTATCAGTTAGTAGGTACCCTGGGGCTGGTCAAACAGGTATGGAAATTACATTCTTCTCTCTCCCTTCTTTTCCATGGTGCTATGTGTGTTCTCTAAACAGCAGGAGAAGTAATTATATAGGTGGGCATTCGTTACACAGTCAACTCTTGGAATATAATATAAGAATGTGCTTAGGCGAGGAAATATTTGCTTGAACTAATGCCTGGAAACTGAGCGTGATACGCACTTCATAGTAATATAAACCCCACCATCTGGCTTATTTTCAGATATTGTACGTGAGTGGGTGGGGTAATATTTACATTCTTTTTCCACTTCTAGGCTGTCCGGTGTCATCTAGTCTCTGCTTGCTAGCAAGTTCCCTGTTCGTCTTAGTGTGTGTGTGTGCATCTATATTTTACATTCCTTATTCCAAAATCTGCCGTTCATTCGAGTTGGAGCATTTACCATTACAAAACTGTCACCAGCGTCTTCGAAACACATTTACATTCCACAAGTCTAGTAAATGGGCTGTGTGGCTGCATGATGCCTTTTTGTTAAAAGAAACCCGAGTGCAGCCCAGCACTTTCGGTCCAGCTGCGCTTTATACTGGAATGGTGGCGGTTGAAAAGTGAAGCTCAAAGGATTTTTAGAATCTGCTGCCCCAGCAGGTAACAGTCTGGGGTTGGTTCTTTTAGTTGTTGTGTTTTCTGCTATTTAAAATGTCCAAACCTTCTCGCTTGGCTAGACCTTTCTTCGTTAATGCAGCTTCTAAGCTGCCATCATCTAAGAGGGACGATTTGAACAGCAAACAGAAAAAAATCAGTTTAGATGAGAAGATTCTGAGAACTGGAAGTGAAGGAAATTTTGTCAAACAGCAGCAGGTGCAGACAGCAGCCAGCCCTGCGCGGAGGAAGGCTTCAGCACACAAAGGTAACATTTTACACCAGCTGTTTTCGTCAGCCTTTGCTTAGCAACTTCTTTCTTAATAACGCCGACAGGTAACGCAAATGAATGAAACCTGTTGTGATTTCAAAAACTTATCCCTGTGTGTGAATGTAACATTTTCTAAAATCCTGGAGCACGTTGCTAAAATAGCCAGTAATTAGAAGGTAATAGAACTTTCTTTTATTAATTAAGGAATGGTAAGAAAAACTGATGGTTTGCGTTTCTCTGTGAGAATGACAGATTTTATCCTTGTTTGTGTGTCCCAGTCTTGCAAAATCCAATCGTAGTCGCATGAAGTTTCTTTTTATTGCTTATCTATATGAAAAGAAACAAAATTTTTGCATGTTTAATTTTTTTAGTCTCTTTTAAAAACAAATTTGCATCTGCAATGATAATCTGACAATATGGTTCCTTGCCAAGCATGACAAAAATCTCTGCTGACATTGTTACCTGGAGCATTTAAAAGAATTTTTTTCCAGGTGAGTATCGGAATGTTTCACTTAACGAGAATATTATTGAATATTTGACCTGGAATTGAGAAATGTAGTAACCAAATAAAGCTATCTATTATTTTTGTGTATATAATCACAGAAGGCAGTGATGTCATAGCTTAAAAGGTAGTAATAATTTCCTCCATTAGACCAAGAACTATACATTAAATTACTAAGCAACATTTATAATATTATTTTAATACATTTTGAGCTCTCCACCAAAAAATGTAATATTTCATCCTGTGATTTTTATACTAAAATTAAAAATTGTTTTAATACTCATTCTTATAACTGGAGGTTTTTATTTTATAGAAAAAAATGAGTTCGTTATACAATTTTAATCCTAATGTCTTCTCCATTAAAAACTATTATGAATGAATATGCAGTAATACATATTTGTGCCATGTACTATTTCAAACGTATAAATCTGTCTGGAAATTTTTAATTTTTTCCCTAACTTATTATTGTTTTGTTTTACTATCATCAAGGAAATGTTTGTACGTAAACTATTTTGTTGGCCAAAATACTTTACAAAAGACACACACAGTGAACACTGAAGGACTTTGGAAGTATTGAAAGTTGCTTAATGGACTGAATTTTGTCTACTTAAAAGGAAAGATCTCTGATGTTATAACATGTCTAAAAAATATAAAAGTCTAAAAAATTCTTCTAAAAATGTGTCTACCACCTCAGCCTCAACAATGTCTAAACAGTTATATGGTGTATTTATCTGTGTCTGTTTAAGGTGTGCTGGGAGAAAATTATTAAAAAGACAATCTAAAGCTAAATTCCTATTCAAAGATTATTTGAAATACTGCCCTTCCTTTGACAATCTATGGGAACATCTTTAATAAACTTAATGGGTAAAAATAGGTTTTCTTTGATGACAGATTTGATTTGAGACTTTGTTAAAAGTCATTTGAAACCTAGAGAGATTGTCAACATGCAAGATGAATATAGATACTGTACATATTTTTGGTAAAAAAACAAACAAACAAAAAAAAAAAACCCAGGGGCAGGTGAAAAAATAATAAAGTGGCATGTCCTTTGTATCTCCCTGAGAGGATTGTTCAAAAGGGAATGTTCCATTGCAACAATTTTGAAACTGGCAGCAGGACTGAATATTTTTGAAAGATAACACTCATCAGAATGTATATTTGTTTCTATTTGTAATCCGAATTCTTTTTTCAGAGCCATACATGAGTCATATAGTACCAATAATAACTTTTAATTTTGGAGAACAGGATTAAGACTCTATTTATAGAATAGCCAATGTGGTATTAGGATTTTACTTAAAGCAATTTTCCTAAAATCAAGAAATCTAAACGACAGTCATAGTATCTAAGGTTTGCGTTGGGCTAGTGTTGTGTTTCTACCATGTTAAAATCTCAGTGGTAGTTCTTTGGAATGTTTATTCCATTTGGTACGCAAGATTTAGTTTAGTCCATTAATGTAGGTTCTCACATATATGCCTCCCCCCCTTGTGTAATTTGTTGAGTAATGTTTAGTAATATTCTAGTACCTTTAAAACATTTTGTTTGTCTCTCCTTTAGTTTACTTTTCAAATGAGTGCAGGGACATTTCCCTTCGCCTTCTTTCCTTGTCCCCCTTTCCACCTGTTACATTTTATCTTCTGTACTTTTGCTTTCAGTTATTTATTATAACAACAACAGTTATTTATTGTTGTTATCGGGCTTGTTTTCTATGGTTTGTCAGTAGGCTAATTCTAAAAGTTGAAAATCAGTAAAGTATGTAACTAATAAGACCTCATAAATGTTTTCATTGCTAAGTTAAAAAGTTGCTATTATCATTTTCTCTTAAAGTCTTTAGTTTTTCCCTCTCCTCAGCATTTCTAGCTCTCCCAAGGACAGGATGGATACGATCATATTCATAGAACCCCCTTTTCTTCCAGATTTCCGTCTGCATCCCTCGTCCTTCTGCCCTCCCTTTTCTGACAGATTTTTAGAGCACCTGGACGGTCGTCCCTTGGCGTACTTCTTTATTTTGCTGAAGCACCTTACCAAGAAACTTCCTAAGAAAAGCTAAATGGGAGGTAAACATTCTGAGTTTTTAACATGTCTAGTAGTACATTTACCTTTTTTCACATTTCAATGATAGTTGAGGAAGGCATATTTTAGACTGAAAATAATTGTTTCCTCAAAACACTAAAGCACTTTCTCCATTACCTTTTGGGATCCAGGCATGTTGACGGGAAATCCCATGTCATTCATATGTTCACACATTCCTTTGTAGGGGATTTTTTTCTCTCTCTTGAAGCTTTGAGGATATTCTCTGTATCCTTGATGATCTGAAATTTCACTGAAAAATTTGAAAGTGTGGGGTTTTTCCTATTCTTTTTTATTGGACACTTGACAAACCCTTTCAGTTTGAAGAACAATGACCTGAGGTTCTGTGAATTCTTTTTTAAACTCTTTGATAATTTCTTCCTCTGTGTTTGCTCCAACTGTTGCTTTATGGACTTCCTGTGAGTTGGCTATTGACTCTGCTTCATTGATTTTCTGACACCCATCTTCCTTGTATTTTTAGTTCTGTCATTTTATGTTATTCAGGTTTTCTTGACCTTATCTTCCACCTCTTCTACCGTCTAATTTTGATCGTCACCATATTTTTAATTTCCAGGAAGCTTTCTCGCTCTGATTATTTTGAGACCGAACTACATGATGTTATTTTCTGTATATGAGCGGTAGATCTGTGAGCTTCATTATCCTATAGTTATCTTTGTCTGTTCCAGTTGGACGGTACCACACATCCACGTTTAGTGAGGTAACCACATCACTGTGATGTCAGCGTGCTTTTCCTGCTAAGCCAGTGGCCTAGAACGAAAGAACCTGGCAACTAATGGACTTTAGGACAGCAGCAGCGATATCTAGTTTTTACCCATGAAGAACTTTATTTCTCATGAAAACCCACCAAATGAAAGAATGTGTTGGTACATGCCACCAGTTTTATTCAGGATGACGATATGAGTCAACATCTAAAAATGTGGCATTTCTTCCTGAGTTTTCTGTATTCCCCTGAGTTCAGTTTAGGTATATTTTTCCAAAACCGTTTTGTCTTCATCCTGTTTGTTTATTCATTCATTCATTCATTCATTCATTTGGTATCTTAAGTGCTCTAAATCAAGAAAAGCTTTTTACTAGAAGTGGACATGAACCCTGACCACTAACTTAGTTTGAAAATCGAGTTTCTATATCCTGTATATTTGTGATGATAATGATGATATCTAAGCCCCATTGAGCTCTCTCCTCTGAGACATGTTGTATCATACAGTCCTTACAACAACCCTATGACATGGGACTACTACTCCCCCTGGGCTGCAAGTGAGGAAACCGAGACAAAGAGTTTCAGTCATTTTCCAAAGACCATGCACACGGGAAAAGGAGCACCAGAATTCTCCTTCTGATAGTTTTGACCCCTGAACTGACGCATTTCAGCACTATGTTAAAGCACCTATAAACACAATTTGTTCATCAAAACGGTAACAAATTTAATCAAAACCTGTGATTGGATAGTTTGGTCCCTGAAAAAGGCTGCCTGGTGACGTTCTGTAGTTCCGAATATGCTGCTCAGGTTTCACCCTATTTATTTTTTGCCCAGAGTTCATGTTTCTTAAACAAAACAAAGGAAAAAGGAAGAGAACAAATTTAAGAATTAATCCATTTATCACAATACTGTAAATGTTTTTCTAATATCGAGAAATAAAAGGGTATGTTGAATATGGGACCTTGCAACCCCGTCATGTACGCGGGCGATGGTGCAGTTGAGTGGGCACACACACAAAATCTCTGCACGCAACTTAAGAAAGGCTCTTCCGCCTCACGTGACCTGGTGGTCCGAGCACCAGCCTTAGGCCAAAAATCACTCGTCTAATTCCTTCCCAGCACAGGCTTCCTCTCTGGCCTTGAGCAAGGCAATTATCCTTCCTGACTGAGTTTTGCCAACCATTAAGAATAATAATATGTGCTTTATGGGGAGAAGTCGTGGTGGGGATTAATGACTTAGTTAATGCGTGCCCCGTGCTTTCAGGCGCACGCGTGCCGTGTGAATACTCTGAGCCTAGTGCAGCGAGGCTTCCATTTACCTTCAATTGCTGTGGACGGAAAAATTTCTTCTTTTACAAATGTCATGCATGTACCTACACCAGGAATCCCCTATGCTACTCCCTACACAAAAGGTAACCTCCCGTGTATCTTAGGTGCCATAGTGCACATTGATTAAGATTATCTCTGGATACCTGCTGCCCAGTATTGTCCACCTCTAAAAACAAAAAAAAATATTAGTAACAGAACAAAAAGTATGTTTTCTCTCTAGTAGTGTTTAAATTCATTCTGGGTACTACTGATGACTGCAGTAATGGCAGGATCTTAGACATTAAACTCTTCCAAAGCAAAGCACCATGAAGGGTAATTGAGGCTATAGGTAGGCAGTGTCTCTAAAAGGTGTACTTGCTGTACAACTTTTTCCTGTAACTACCTGATAATATCAGTAAACGGTTATCCCCCACTGGTAAGGCCTGCACTTTGTCTAGTGTATCCCAGAAACAACAGTTTGTTTGTTCCTTTATCTGACTGCTTTTGTGACCAGTATCACTAATTTTTGAGTATAGCTAAGGTGAAGGGCACGGTATTTCTTTAACAGAGCAATAGTAACTTGTGCCTACAGTTACTGTGTTCATAGTTTTGGCTTATCATTGATACTGGTTAGTTCAGAGTCATGCATCATACGGCTGTATAGGCCAGTAAGTCTCTCTCCGCCCTATCACTAAAACTCACATACCTTCCCCTGGACAGTTGTTTTACAAATAAAAACTAAACATAGTGAATGCTGCTGACCACTAGTTAATGGCAATTTTTTCAGCTAGGTAGAGTATGAGCTCTGACTATGTGAGTATTAAAAGTTAACATTTACTTCTAGAATTCTCCTCATTTTCCTGTATTAGCCTTATCTATATTTGTCTTCTTCTATCTAGTAATAGATGAAAACTAATGAATGCAAGTAGCATGTGTTCCCATGTTTCATTTTCTTACTTGATTCTGTTAAAATGTAATGTCAGAAAAGGAGTATGGGACCACCGCTTAAAGTTAATCTGGGTTTAAAAAAACTAATCTGTGTGTTTTCAGTTACACTGACATAGTCTACTTAACCTAAAAAGGTCAGTAACTCACAGGTCTGATTTTAAAAAAAGGTAAATGCATTTGCATTGGAAAAGTGTGGGCCACTGAGGATAAAGAGAATTGCAGTCTCAGAATTTTAGAGTGGGGTTAAAACTTAAAGGTCCTCTAGTTTGTCTCTCTGTTTCGATACAGGTGAAAAGCCTGGAGTTACTTTTTTTGATCAAGGCTAATGACTTGAGCCAATGCCTTTTAACTCAATGCTCTTGTCCTTTTCTACATGTTATTCAGAAAGGCAAAACCTGCTGGACCTTTAGGTTTCCCTTCAAACGTCCACTTCCTTGACATGGACTCCTCTTGACCTCTGATATGTAGTGTCTCTTGCACTGTGCAGCCCATACCCCTAGCTCTCTGTTCGTACTTCCTACCGAAGTACAAGGTGACTGGGCAGTGAGTGGTGCTCTCAGTGGTTGTGCTGATTCTTCGTTGAATGTTATCTATGTAACTAAGCTATAGCCAGGGCTCATTTAATGCTGAAAAGTTGTGAGCAGTATCTCTTATCATGTATATAATACACTGATTTGCTTTTGGTTGCTTATCTCTAATGGACCTCATAAAGAAATATATTTCTTAGGTTGATAAAGTTAGAAAAACATAAAATAATTTCCTGTTTCTCCTTTTACTAGAATTGAAAGCTAAAGTAACAATCTCTGTTTTTACAAATATTTTCCAAAATCTGTATTATTTGATTCCTTATAAAATTTAGATCTGTGACCTAGTAAAATGTTTTCTTTGGTAAAGACCTTAAGAGAGTGTATACAATCACAAATGAGAAGTTTTGCCAACCTCGATAGAATATTTTACCACTGGAACTACTTTTTCACTTTCATTCCCAGAACTCAGATTTTTACTTTGTTGTATTTATTGCTTCCAACTTTAAGTTTTCAAGTCTAATGAGCCACCTTATTTTCAAACTACATCCATTCTATTGGATTTATTTATGTAATCAGAATCTGGTCATTTGAAAAATAATCAGAATTAGTATCGATGAAAGAGTGTGTGATTAAATGGCTATTTGGGGATATAGTTATAAAAATTCTCCCAAGCAAATAAATCACCTCAGTACATCATTATATGCTGTATATGTTCTTAAGAATAGTTTCATTAATCTTGGCCATTTAGGAGGAAGCCGTCATGAGCCTCTACCTGTCTGTCTGCCTCCTTATCTTTTCTGTAATCACGTAATACTTTGGGCATGACCAGAAATGGGTAGGATAAGTGTCTGGGAATTTGAAAATCTAGACGGAGAATAAACCTCCTTCTTAGTAACGCTGCTGAACCAGGTTAACTCCTGTGGTTTTCTGAGTTAATGATCTCTAGGGTCTTAAACTAAGGAAAAAAACCCACCTCCGTGGTTTTCTCCCTTTCGTCCAACAGGGAAATTCAAATGGGTTCAGGTTAATTTTGTTTCACGTATTTCCAAAATGTACAATTACATTACCAAAATAAGCTCGAGAAAAATCATTTCTAATTATACAAGAGGCATCAGTGAAATATAGCTGTCAAAATTATGGACTTTTTGTTATGGTTTGTATTTCTTAGTAATTCATCTTTAGAAATATTAGACTTTAAAGGAAACCCATTTTTTAAAGGCAGTTATTTATTCAGATAATGGAATATTATGCTTATATCTGATGGTTTATCATATGCATCATGAATTTATATAATATGCTGGTATGTTGAAGGTTATATATACTCATTATTTTGAAATTAATAAACTTAAGGTTAATTTCAATATATGTTACATACACATTAGATTGACATTTTTCAAGTCAATGTTGTAATACTTGATCCTGGTGATGGTGTTGCTTTCTGAAAATATGATTGTTCCAGTGCCATCACTCACCTGCCCTTCCCTCCCCCCTCCCGAAAAAAAACTCATTGACCACCTACTACGTGTCTGGCATTGTGCGAAATACTGGAAAGATTTAAAAATACATAAAACATAGTTATTGCCCTTGAGGAGGATCATATGATACCTGGGAAATCCAGATTAGCTGGGTATCTAAATAGGATTTTCTGAACAATTTACGTACAAAATCGCGTGAGTACACAGAAGAAGCAGAAGAGGCTATTTCCCCAGGCAATGGGCTTTTACCAGGGAGGGGACAGGAAGCACGATAAAAGATCATGTTGCATTTCAAAAATGGCAAAGTAGAACAGTGTCGATTGAGTAAAAGAAAACTGGTAAGGAAGAGATGGGGGGAGGGAGAAGGCTGCTTAAAATATGGTAAAAGACAGAAGAATGTTTATTCTTTCCTTCAATGAACAGTTACTGGGCTTCTACTATGTGTCAAGTGTTGGTCTAGGCAAGTTGAAGGTCATGCTAAATGAAGGCTGTGGTTCTATAGGGCTTAGTCTATAATGTGGGACCTATGATGAAAATTAAACAAGGCAACGTGACAGAGAATAACGGGAAGCAATACTGGAGCAGGTTCTGGTGAATAAAAAAGTCAGAAGTTCTGTTTTTGATATTGATGTGGTTTAAGAGTTAATGCTAGATAGGAAGTTAAAAACCTGGTTATAGAAATCAGAATATTTGTGTGGGCGGGGACTCCCCATACAAATAAGTAGATCACCAGTAGAGAAGTGCTATTTAGTGCCCCGGGACTGGATTCAATTCCCTAGGGAGTGGAAGGATGGGATGTATACAAAAGGGAACGTGGCCTATGTCTGAGGACCCTAGACTACTCCAACATTCAAGGGTCAAAGCGGGAACAACAGTAGAACTAAAATCTTAACGCTTGTGGACACCAAGTTCCTTTTTAAACTCCAGACCAGAACATTAAAAATATTCCCTCCCAACAGAAACAAATACATTTATGCCACTTCTGTGGTTGCATATACTCCAAGTATGAATTTTCTTTGTAATGTTTTATACTTAAAGTGATGCAAGCCTTATAATCCAGCTCACAATATATTGTTCATTTAACATAACAGTATGTTGAAATAAATTACCATTATAATTAAAACTTTTCTACCATGTTTAATTTATAGTTTCAGGTATCCACAAAAACCTGTCACTGCTGGTATCCCTACCTACTCCACTTTAAGAAGAAAGACTCAGCAAAGGGAGGCCATTAAACATCATTACATTCTTATTTGTAATGTATTATTTGCATCACATAATTATTTGTATGGTTTGTTTGTAATTGTTTGGCTATCTTTCATATGTCCCTAAGAGTAGATGTTTCTGTTTTTTAATTATGAACTTCCTTCTCAGAAGGTGAGGAAGGAAGGAAGGAAGGAAGGAAGGAAGGAAGGAAGGAAGGAAGGAAGGAAGGAAGGGAGGGAGGGAGGACAAGCTACCTTCAATGCAAAGGAGTAAGTGAAAGCTGGAACCGTCACTTGCTGCAGTGATCTCTGCCAATCTCCTGTGGCCTAGAGAATTTTAATAGACACGATCAATAGAGAAGAAGGAAATCCTGAGAGCCAAGAAGGGCAATAATCTTTTAGAGACTTCTGCATACAGCCAGGGTGATGCCACCAGTGGGTGAGCAAGAAAAGATACCTGCAGAAACACACCATGGAGAAGATACTTAACCTCATCTCTATGTAGATAAGAATAAAAGAAAAGAATATTCTAAGGATGTCTAACTTCATATTTATACTCAGGTGGTCTTAGGGCCTATGGTAATATTACTGTGGATGAGGAAAAAAACACTCCCCTCCACACACACACACACACAAATGCCAAAAATTGTATTTAGTGATCTCAGTTTGGCAGTGTCCCCAGCTACTTGGTGGCAGAAGATGAAAATCCTCTTAGAAAGAATGTATTTTATATCCAAGTCTCTTAAGAATTCCCACAAATGAAAATGCAAAAACATTTTCACAATAAAAATTTACTAGGTACATAAGGAAACAAGTGACCATGAACAAGAGTTAGGAAGGAAAAATAATTCCACAGAATGAAATCTATATAAATTGCTAATATTGGACTTACTAGATATGGGATATGAAATAAATACATTATATATATTTAAAGAATAGATTCTAACAATATTGAATAAAAGATAATATTTAAACAATAGATTTTCTAGACATGAAAAGTGTAACTAAAGATAAAAATTCAATGGACTTATATAATGGTAGACTTGATACAATGAAGAGAGAACTGGTAACTGGAAGGTAGACTTAAAATACCTAATATAGCACTAAGAGAAAGTAATGGGAAATATGAAAGAGGAGTTAAAAGATATAAACAATTTGGAGGACAGTACAGAGGAGATAAACGGTGATAGAAAGGGACTTGGCTTGGGACAGTGAACACACAATACAGTGTACAGGTAATGTGTTGTGTAATTGTGCACCTGAAACCTGTATAATTTTGTTAATCAGTGTCATCCATATAAATTCAATAAAGAGAAAAAAGATATAAACAATAGAGTGAGAAGGTCCAATGTAAATCCAATTAAACATCCACAAAAAAAAACATGCATAGACTAAGAGAAAGGAATTATTTGAAAAGATAACGAATGGTTAAAGAATATTCCAGAACTGATAAAAAGACGTTAATATCTGAAGTCAGAAAAACCAACAATTCCAAGAAGTATACATTAAAAAGATAAACAAAAACCCACATCTAGACATTTAATAATAATAACTAGTTGTTATTTTTTTATCCTATATGGAGTGTTATGATCAAACTGAAGTTAATAGGTTGGTGTACAACAGTTCATCGATATTAATAAAATGTGTACTGTGTAGATATGTCTATGGACAATACATTAATATATAAATCAATGACTAGTTTTTGTCATAACTGGGCAAATTACATCTGAGAGGTATGCATTTTATAGCCACATCTTGAACCACCAGAAACACAATAGTTAAAACTCTCAATATAAAGCTTAACGTTTAAACCCTATTTTCCTATTGCGTGGGGAGCGGATCATCGGTGCTAATTTGTTCAATTTTTGCCGAAAGTGTTTTCAACTCACGGCCCTTGCATATTATCAGTGGAGACAAAGGTTGATATAAGGAGAAGTCTATTTATAGAACAATATGCAAATATATTAGAACATAGAATTCTAGAAGACATTGTTTTATATTCAGAGCATGTATATCACTGAAAGCATGTCTCTATGGAATTAACTAGAATTCAGGTTTGCTTGGATGACATCGCGGTCTTATTAATACTTTTAAGGATATTTCTATAATCATTGTTTCTTAAATATTCAAGAAAGTAGATACTATATCTACTAAATAAATCATGATATCTCTTATCATACCTAATGAGACCCAATAAAGGGAACATTGTGTTATTGGCTAGGGATTTAGTACTTCACTTAACAGACAAACCCTAATTACTGAAGATAATATAAAGCTTACTTCTTTTCCAGTTATCCATCTAAAACAGCTAGGAATTCTAAGAACTGTATAAATAATTATGTAATCCTCTTCTCTATGAACGAATTGGAAGTAGCCAAAATATTACAATTTTTGTAAAACCTTCGCTTGGGGGGAAATGGTTTGAGAAGTACCTTTGTGCTCACTGGTTCATTTACATATTTAAAAGTGTATTCAACTGAACTTAATGCATTTAACATAGGTTGCCATAAAGCTAGCTTTTCCCCTTCCACTTGTGCTCAGGTAATCTCTGTATTTCCCCAAATCTGGGCCTTGAATGCTCAGTGAAATCAGCCAAAAAAAAAAAAAAAGAGAGAGAAGAGGATCTGTATTTTTAAATCTTTCTTATAACTTAATGTTTAATTAAATAGGCACCATGCATAATGATTTCTGAGTCTGAAGCACATGTTTTGGAAAGTCACGTTTCTGCTTCATTGATCTTATAAAGCCAAATGACAAGTAAAAGATCAAGTACAGTCCAGTGTGGACTTACACAAGATGAAGGGTGTATTTACACTGTGCTGAACACTTAACTAATGCCATCAGTTACCAGATGACAACAAACATGAACTGTGACAGCAGCAGTGACCCTGAAAAGTCATTATTGTCTATCATCGTCAGAACGTAGGAGAAAAAATATGGTGAGTTTTAAGGAAGGAATTAGGAGCAATGGCACCGAGGGAGGGAGAAAAGGGTGATGAGAAAAATACATTTGCAAAATGACAAAAATAATAGAATATTATTTTGCCTATTACTTCATTGTCTTTTAACTCAGCATACAGAACCCTTGATTAAGAAGTACTTCCTCAGCAGTATTTTTTATGAATTTTCTTGAAAAACGAAAGGAAAATGTTTATTGTGCCTTAATAATAAAACCCAATTCCAGAGGAAGGATATCTTGAGAAGCACTAATTTAGTGTGGACATTCTAAATGGAAGATTGGTCAAGCAATCAGGAAAGAAAAAATAAATCTTTTTTTCTTAAATGTGTAAGGTAAACATAAATAATAATGATCATGTTTTATGCTTCTATTCAGATGTTTAAACTTTGGTTCTCGATAGTGTATTTCTTTTGTAGGATCTGTTGAGAGGCAGCGTGTGCTGCCTGACAAATGTGGTCAAAGAGCCTCACGGGTCATTCAGTCATTCAAAGGTCAAATGGCAAGGGTCATTATTGAGCAGCCGCCACCACAAAAGTCTAAACTGTACTTAGAACATGATAACCCAGCAAGACTTTGAGGAATGTTGAGAAGGAGGTGAATGATGTGATCAAATTTATGCAATCGGGGTAACTTTGGAAGCAGTTTGAAGGACTGGGGATGGAGATTAAGAATACAGGCAGAAAGGAAATGAACCTGACAAAGACAGAATCCTATCAGAAAGAAAACTCAGTTTTTGAACTGCCTCAGCAGCCTTAGACAAGCAAAATCAAGCTCTCTCACTTCATAAGCTTTCAACTGAGGCCTGAATTACAGAAGGAGTCGTGAGGCTAAAGCAGAGAAATATGAAGGAACCATAGTATGTATTTAGGCAATGGGAAGAAAAAGGTAAAAGAGACGGAGGGATTTAAATTTCTACCTGGGAGGCAACCAGGTGGGTGGTGAACCACTTACAGAGCCAGGGACTAGGAGGTGCCTAGCAGCTCTGTGGGGGAAGGTGCTAGAAATAGTTAGGGGCCTACAGAGCTTGAGGCATCCAAGGAGCACCCCAGTAGCTGGCTACATGGAGCTGAAATGAAAGGGTTCTGGGCTGCACATACAAATTTGGAAGTTACCAGTTTATCTGATCTTTGGATCTGGATAAAACTGCCCAGAAAACATGTCACAGAGACTGAGGACTGGAGCCTGGGGTTTCGAAACGGGTGTATTCTAGCGATACTTTGGAAGAGGCGGTGGTAAACCGGAGTGACATTATGACACGGAAAATGGTTCAAGGAC
The DNA here is from genome assembly GCA_004026545.1 of Mormoops blainvillei. NCBI lineage: Eukaryota > Metazoa > Chordata > Mammalia > Chiroptera > Mormoopidae > Mormoops > Mormoops blainvillei. Next base: position 113,244 of record PVJD01003261.1, on the reverse strand, counting down.
TGGGAGGAGTGAGGGATGGAGGCTATTCCAGCATGAGTGCACCATGAGAGGTTTGGGCTCCCCTGCACTGCCCAAGCGGAGCGAGGGCCAACTAGGGGGAGTGAATGGAGGGGCTCTAAGTTTCATATGAAAGAGACCAAGCAGACAACCTGCCTCGTGAAGCAGTGAGCTTCCCGTCACTGGGCCAAATGGCAGGCGAGGAGGAGCAGAGCTTCTGCCTTCGGCGTGAAGCAGAATTAGGCCGGTTTTGCTACTTGTTTCCACTCTAAGATTCTGAGATCAATTGACATACAGCAAAATTTCTGTATAACAGAAAATAAGTGGACTGTATCAGTAAAGAAGTGTTTGAGGTTGTTTTTGAAAAATAAATTTAAAAACGCTTTTGGTATTGCAGACAGTTTCATTTTCTGTCTGTATTTACCTCTGTGGCCTCATTCCTCTCCAATTTTCTCCTCTTTCTTTGTATGGTTCTCCATAAGAACATGTCAGTAATAATCTCACTGTTTGACACACAAAAATGTCAAAGAAACCAAATAAAAAGGGAAGAGCAAAAAGAAGCAGGTCATATGACATTTCTTTGAGGGGCATAATGTCTTCCTTTTTATTTTTTTTTCCCCATGTTATCTGGAATTCTCATTTCATCTCCTCTGTGACGTGTATGTCGCGCCCTGTACTTCTCTTTCTCCTGTCTCAGAACCATCTGTCCCTCCCGTGGGTCCTGGGAAGCTGAGAAAGTCCTTCTGCTCCTCCTGATCCCAATCTCTCAGTCTCTCTCTCTCTCTCTCTTTCTCTCTCTCCCTCTCTCTCTCTCTCTTTCCCTCTATCACACACACACACACACACACAACTTCCTCACATGCTCAGGCCTGGGCACTCTCTGCCCCTTCCTTGTTGATGTTCAAAATGCCACCACTGGGTGCCTTTCAGGATATTTGCCTCTGATCAAGAGACATATTATCGTTACTGAACACAGGTCCAGCTTCCTGCCGCAATGAAAGTCAAGCTCATGAGACAGATTCTGGTGAGAAAGGAAGAGGTTTATTCAAGTGTCAGCCACCCGAGAAGATGGGGGACTCATCCCCAAGCCCAGCTCCCCACATCTCAATATAGGCAGAGGTTTTTGTAAGGAGGTAGAAGAAAACAACAAAGAGCTCAAGGAGAGAGGGTTGGGAGTTCCCTATTGAGGGAACTGTGAGTTGCCCAGCACAGTCTATTCTATAAGGACCTTGAAATTGGTCAAGCGGTAGCCTGGCGGGCATCTTCCTGGTTTTTGTTTGAAGGTCAGCATATCTCCTGGAGCTGGGATGCATGAAAGTCTGAGTTTGTATGCTGTGAAATTAATTCCCAGGATTCTTACACAAACATGCTGGGTATCTATAAGATACACATTAGTCAAAGTCAGCACTTAGAGAAACAATGTCAAAATAATTGTGGGGTAAGTTACAAAATTTTTAAAGCTCATTTTGAGTTTTTCCTTTCTAGTTTTTTCCTCCTTTTCTTAATTGTCAGAGTGGTGATCCATTTCAGTCCGTGATATGTTATTTACATTTTTTGAACAATGTAAGTCCTCAATTTGTTTATTTTCTGTTCATGTTATTGTCTCCTTTATGGCTTCCCTAATGACTTGAAAATGTCGATTTTGTCCCCAAATCTAAAAGCATTTCACTCATTCTTATTATTGTGCTTATTAACTAACTTTTTTTTTTTAATGATGAAAGTCATTACTAAATGACCTAACCTCTAAGAGAAACCTGGTAATTCTTCTGTTAATCCAGGCAACAGGAGACATATTCCATAGGGAACCACTTGCCAGAAGGGGACTTTGAACGACATGACTGACATTTAGAGGGACCTATCCATATACTGGCTTCATGGAGGCCTGAGGCAGAGATTGGTAGTCAGCTCACAACCTCCCTTGGTCACGGCCAAACGGGTATGGCTAGCCTGTGAGTTACACCAGGCCAATGGGTTAATTTACTGTTGAGGTAATCTAGAAATTAGCATTGAGCAACAGGCCATGTTTGATACTGAACACTCAGCATCTACTTCTTGGAGAACTTACTGATATTAAGCGGAGTAGAGATATCGGGGTTGCCACATTATCTGGCAGTGTGGTTAACTAAGGACATCAGTAGACACCTTTGCACCTTGGCCATGAAGAAAAGGAATCCACTCCGGGGATTTGTTGCCTGGGCCTCTCCCCAGAGCCCAAACAGCTTATCCTTTTGTTTCTGAACCTTGGGGTCCAAGAACCTCAGGACGGGGGCAAGTAAATCCTTTCTTTTACTCTCTTAGGAAACAGAAAGACTCCCTGCTGCTGCCTTCTGGTCACTGTAGGAATCACATTCACTTCCTTGTGCAGAGAGTAGCTCTTTTTATCTTCACAGCAACCCCATTTTATAGTAAGGAAATTGAAGCTTAGAAAAGTTAAGTGCCTTAGAGGGGGTGGGGGGAATGAGTGAAAATGGTGAAAAGAATTAAGAAGTTAATTGCCAGCTATAAAAATAGTCAAGGGGATGTAAAGTCCAGCACAGGGAATATTGTCAATAACATTGTAATCACTACGTGTGGTGTCAGATGGGCACTAGACTTATCAAGGTATATAAATGTCCAATCACTATGTTGTATACCTGAAACTGATATAATTTTGTATGGCAACTGTAATTAGAAAATACATTAATTTTAAAGGTAGGAAAGTTAAATGCCTTATCTAGGGGGTCTCAAAATTAGAGAGTTGTGACCTAAACTCAGGGTTCTCCGTCTCCAACATCCATGCTCTCTTCTGTCCCAACCAAAAGCATAAAGTGAAAGCCTGTTCTCTTTACTATGCAAATACTAGAAAGAAAAAGGGACTTGAATTTTTGAGTTCAGAGATGTTTTAAATGATGCTATTATACTGTAGGCCTAATAAGCCAAAACTGCTATTTAAGAACTCATAGTAAAAATACTATTTAAAGGAGATTCAGATATAAAGAGCTACGAGGGTCATGAGAGTTATTCAGGGAGGAATTTAGCCCAAGGATTTGAACTGGGCCTTGGGGCCTGGGGTCTGGCCGCCGTTACAGAGGGGAAGCTCGGGCGGGGGGCAGTACTCTGGGGACCCTGAGGAGTTGGGGCACCAGGAGAAAAGATGGGCAATAAGGACAGAAGTTGTCCTTTCTCAGCAGCTTTACCTTAAACCAGCAACTTCCTGGGATTTCTTCCCAGCAAAGAACAAATCCGTGTGCTTCGCCCAATGATCAGTATCAGGGGTGACGGCTCCCTTTGCAAAAGATCAATCTGGGCACAAAAAGTGTTCTCTGATATTGAAAAACCGCACTGTTTTTCTCTCAAGTGAGAACTTTCATGCTGGACATTCACCAGTAATGCTGGTGTGTGGGCAAGTGCTTGGACTCTAATCTTATCGTTTCCTCCGGCTAGCTAGTGACCATTCCCCTCTCTGACCCTGAGTTGTCTCTTGTAAGACACAGAGGCCACCGGGGGTCAGTACTGCCTACGTTTCCTCCCACGCTTCCTTATTCCAGGAGATACAGACCTGTGCCGTAGCGCTTTGGGTGCCGCGTGTGCACCACGCATGCTGGAGAGTTATGTTAGCCCCCCTCACTCCTCTTTTGGTGGATCACCTCATGAAAGCAGCATCTGCCAAGTGTCCATAATGTACAGGGATTGGGGGAAAATACAACTATGAAAGATATTCTGTGATGCCTAGCTGAGATTAAGAGTAGAGGTACAGTTTAGGGACAATGGGAGAACGGCAGCCGTCTATGCCCCCCGGGAGGGCCAAGTGAAGCTGTTGAGAGGCCATGAGGTGGCTCTGAGCTCCAGAACTGGGTTTGGGCCCTTTCTATCCACACCATTAAGCTCTCCTTTATGGACTTTATTTTCTAATTACAGTTGTCATACAAAATTTTTTCTCTGTATGAACAGTATTGCAATCTCCAGTTCCCTTAGAAAATAAATGAAATACTATCATTTACCCTCTTCTGGCATTATCTTGTCATTCAAAGGAAATAAGATAAGCCTATTTAAATACAAATAAGGTATCTGATTATTCCCACTTCTTTGATATACTGAAACATGCTCCCTATAAAAGAACTATGGTCGATCTTAGATAAGAAATTACCCATTCCATGAGAGAACATTTTTTGTGCCCAGATTGATCTTTTGCAAAGGGGACCGTCACCCCCTGATATTGGTCACAGATAGCTTTTGAGATGGTAGTACAGCCCACATCTGCATCCTTGTCACACACAGACATGGCCCCCTGTAGCCGTATTTGCATCCTCGATGCGAGGCTGTAAATGACACAACTGAAATGAAATACTGATTTGACTCATAATTTCTCCTGAAAATTTAGAATTGGACCTTAGAGACGGTAGGAAGTTTCTCATGGTTCTTAATCCAGAATGTCCTGGCACATCCAAGTTTGGCCCAGCGCACAGAGAGTCAGAGAAAGTTTATAGAGAGAGAAAATAAAGAGGCATGCAGAGAGGGACAGATGAGAGAGATAAAGAAAGATGAGATTGTTGAGTCCAGACTCTCATGGGGCTTCTGACTTCTGTTTATCTTGAATGCCAACACCCCCCACATCCTGTAAATCTTCCTTTGTGTTAAAGCTGGTGTCAATGGGTTTCTGTCAGTACAACCAAAGGATCCCTAATTAAATATCCTGATTTCCAAGGCCTTCTTTTCCTGTCTTATTTTTCTTTAAAACTTCTTGTAGGTGTGTCCGATCTCATGAAATTTTAGCAGAGTGAGAGATGAAGAGGTTTATTCCATTGGTAATGGCTGCTGGCTATGTGGACGGTTCTAAACTTGGATGATACTATAAGCTCTTTGGTTGTTTATCCAATGCTCCCTGGTCAATGTTTGTCCTTGGTTTTATTTACGAGAATGGAGGAGCAAGAAGGGACACTCTGTCCTTGGCATGACTAGTATTGCTCAGTGGCACATCTGTTTTCCTAAGTCATTAACGGGTCCTTCCGGAAGCCAATCCTTCCTCAAGCATTAGGTCAGCACTCCTGATTAGAATCGGCATCAACCACCCATGAAACTAGAAGCTTCCTCTGTGATTTATTGTTACAATAAAACCTCACTAATTACCCATAATTAGGAGGAAGAGCCCATCTCAGTTTTAAGGTTCTAAAAGAAGCAATATTTTAATTTCTTCCAACTTTGCATAGTAATTTAAATTAGGTTAACCAAATACATTTGACTTAATACATAAATAAAAATTATTTCTAGATAGCCTATCAACTTAGTATATGGATTTCGGGTATGTAAATCATCTTTTAGGAATAGCTTGTTCTTTCAGGAAGGCAATTTAAGTATTCTACTACCCTCTGATAGTATTAATAGTTTAGTAAATGCTTTTTCCCACTGAAAACACAATGATTTACTTAACACTTGTCAAAATTATTTTTAAACAAGTAGGGTCTGAATTGCAGAGATCATTGTGTTTTGGGATCACTATAATAATGATTAAGGGAACAAATGGTACGAGTTAGAGTCATGAAAACCTCTTTTAAAGCTTTCTACGTCTTTCCCAGGGGTTTACATTGCAGTTGAAATGAGGCTGATTTATCTACGAGCCTAGTGGAATGATTGTGTTGTGGATGTGCTGAAAATCATTTCTCCTGCCATGTTTGATAATGCTGTGATCTTTACACCATAGTCCCAATTTACAAAGAGACAAGGGCACATGCAAATGAGCTTGTGACGGGATGTTTGGTGTCCCACATCATTTCTTCTGATGTTCATTTGCTGTTTATGGAGCCTAAAGAAAATGAACTGGGAAGCCAAAACTGATGGTATAAGTAGAAATATCTTAAATGACTACACTAATTTCAAGCCTGCAGGAATGTCTTTTTAGGATACCTGATGTTTGCTGTACTGGGTTCTCAGGCACAGAGTTTTCATTTGTTCCCGGTGGGGAGGGTGGATAAAGGTGGGACGAGAGCTGGGCACAGCACCTGGATTGGCCCTGGGACGGCATCTGCCGAGTGGTCCGAGAGCCTCACTGGCACTGGTCGTTCCATTTATCTCCTAGTCGAGCATCCTCTCACCTTGTTCCTCTCCCTTCCTGTTGCATTGGATGCTTTCAGCTTCCTGCGTTGCTTCTGCCCGAGCCCCTGAAGTCATCTACTCAGTCTGGAAGGACAGAGCAAGCCTGAAGACTAAGGCAGGTTCTCAAAGCCCTTTTGAGACTGCCCACACCCTGGGTTCCTTTCCATAGAAGCAGGAGCTACAGCCTTGTCCAGCCGAGCCCAGAACCGCATCTCTGCTTCACAGGGTCGAGCCTGCTAGAGGCATGCTCTCGGCAGATCTCCGAACCAGTTAAAATGGGACTAAATACAGCATTGGTGTTACCAGGATTATAAAAGAAGGGAAAAGGAGCTTTCTGTTGTTGACGGCTGTAGAGCTTTGTCCCTACTCATAGTTCAGCTTCCGGTAAGGAGTGGCGGGCAGGCTGCAGGTACCATCACGCAGGGCTATGCGTTGTGCTTGGCCAGGGCAGCGGCCTTTGTCCCGATTCTTTTGGGCCTCGACATTTTTTCACTGTGTCTGTTGTGTATTTGTCACCTTTGCTTCCTTTTCACAAATTTTCATTTTATACAGAAGTAAAGCCTTGCGAGATACCCCAAAATCAAGTTTTCCTGAAGAAGGAGGACCTGGTGTTACAGGCGTGGCCTTTCTCCCAGAGCCAGTCCACTATTGCTTCTGACGCGAGGGCGGTCAGCGTGCCACCTGATCACAGTGGGCACGTGGCCCGCAGAACCTTGCTGGGCACCACCCTGCCTGATTTCTAGTCCAGACCCCACTATTCCCTCTGTGTAACTCAGGCCAATTACTTCCTCTCTCTAGGCCTTGATTTTATGAAAAGTATAATTAAATAAAATAAGAGGAAGTGCTTAATAATTGCTAGTTAGCTTCATGACATAAGGTTTAGGATAATATACGGGCCTTTATATCTCCTGAGAGAGAATTAGTCTCTGTGTTCATATCTACCACTTCTTTGTAACAGAGAAATAGCATTGAACATTTTGAAGTACTTGGACACATCTCTCAATATTTCGTCCATCAAATGTTAATTAAATTATGCTTGCTTAATAGGTGAGGTGACAGAGTAAAATTAAAACCAAATGTAAATCCTAAAATTACTATGTTAAGAGTTGTAACTAGTGAGATATGGGTGAGGGGGAAGGAGGACTTGAGGCTGCCCCCGCCCCGGGTTTCTGCCTCTTGTCGTGGGTGGGTGGGACAATACTGTTTACTTACGTAGAGATTACAAGGGAATGACACGTCAAACAGGCTGATGATCAGCCTATCTGAGGACCTGTCGCATTCCAAGTGTCCATGAAGCAGCTACAGGAATGGATATCTAGAAGCCGGACATCAGGAGAGAAACCCAAGAGCTGATACAGTGCTGTAGTTAACCGTTGTTGAACTCTTTGCACTTGCCGTCTTTCCTGTGTAGAACACTCCTTCTCCATACCTCTGCATGGTTCACTCTCCATCTCCTTCAGATCCTTGCTCAGAATGTCACATTTGCAATGAGATTCTCCTGGCCACCAAATTTGAAGTGGCAGTTGCCTCCTACCCAAACATTCTTCATCCACCTTCTCTGCATCTTGTTTTTCCCATAATATGTAGCATTATCTAACCTACTATATATTTTACTTATTTATTTTGCTTATGATAGTCCATCTATTAGAAGTTAAGTTCCATGGGGGCAGGGACTTCTGTCTGTTTTGCTTACTTCTGTACTCCTAGAAGTTAGAATGGGGAGTGCTTACATATAAGCCCTTAATAAATAGTTGTTTAGTAAGAGAAAGAACCCTTATTGTGTTCCTGACACTAAGTGCTTTGCCTGTATTATCTCAATTAATCTGGATGAGAGAAATAAATGTAGGCAACATATGAGCTCTATAGTTAGTAATGCAAGCCATGAAAATGAATGAGATCTGCAGGGAGAGTGTTTAATGAAAAAAGAGAAAAGGACCTAGAACAGAGAAATGAAGAACATCATTCTTCTAGACAGGCAAATGTGAAAATGGACTGCACATATGAACCCAAAAAAAGCCACTCAGAGAACAGGTGGGAAGCCGAGCTGCTGCAGTGCTGTCAGATCAACTAAGGGGACGTACCAAGAGAGAGAAAGTGCTCAAAGGTGTCATATGCGGCAGAGAGGTCAGCTTAGATCAGAAGCAGAAAGTGACTAAGAGAGATGAACCAGCAGAACCTGACAACCTTCATTTCTGTACCGGATTCATTTCTGACTAGCCTCCTACTAGAGAGGGTACATTTGTTTGTATTACTACCTCCTCTGGCGAAGCATATTGCCAGGATATAAATGACAGAGTTATGGTAACTTTTAAGCAAAATGTAGATGCTGTATATAGCTCAGCGGTTCCCAGACTTAGGGATGTCAAAAACTGGTAACATTTTAGAAAAAAACACAGGTCGTGTCCCTGAAATATTAGAGTGCCTTGCCAGCCATCTAGCCTTTCCTCTTGATTCACATAGGGCAATTCGATTACTGAGAATGAATAAACTCAGAATCATTTAGGAGACATGGAACCCATAAAATAAGATTTTTAATTTTGCCTTGGCTTCTGGTCCTCAGTGCACAGTAGAAATCCTTTTGGAAAAGGTATGACTTCCAGGCCTTTGCCACCGACCGCTTGCCACCGACCGCTTGCCACCGACCACTTGCCACCGACCGCTTGCCCCGCTGGAGGCTCTCTTATGTGCCTAGCTGTTTCAGTTGCCGTAACTCACATCTGTGAAAGTCTGGACTGAATCAGATACAACAGGGGTACCCAGTGGTGCCAAGGAGTAGCCTGAGAAGTCTTTAGCACCTTTGACCAGTAATCTCCATCAGCCTCCTCACTGCACGCCGCAAATAAACATACAGTCACATAATCTCAGTTTAACACTGTGTTCGTTATTGACTAAGGCAAGTCCCCTGGCTCGCCTCACCGTCCAGCCCCCACTCACACCTTGCACTGAGCAGGTGAGATTCTATGTGATATGGTGTCCGTTGTTGGGTGCTAATAAAGTAAGGCTTTAAAAGGGAGATTACTAAAAACAGGGTGGAGGGAACTTTAAATAGGAACCTCAACAAAGGAGGCCTTTTTCCAAGGCCAGCTCTGCCTTCGGGGGTTGAGCAAATGAAGGGTCCCTTTTCCTTCTGACAGTGTTGCAAACTAGCAGAGCCTCCCTCATTTTTGGAGAGAATAGCTACTTATTCATTGTCAGATTGATATTAGCCAGCATATTTTAATGTCCACAAAGACAAGTTAATGATTGTTAGCCTAATTATTTTGTAAACCCCTTTAGGAAGTTTCCATGTGTACAAGATTTTAAAAAAGGAATTTGACCAGGTTGATTTTTGTTGTTGTTGTTGTTCCTTTAAGAATCCTGAGTTTTATAAAGGATGCAGTCTAAGTGAACTTGGGATAAAGCTTTAGTTTCATATTTTCTGGCTAATGTTCCATAAATGTCATAATTTTGCAGTTTAATGGGAAGTGTGTTTTTTATATAATAGATATGCCAAACATTAATGAAGGGAAGAAGAGAATGATTGAGAAGCGCCATCTCAAGCTCTAAAACTTTGAAATTGGCATCGAAAATAGAAGTTTCTTATCACCAGGAAAAGGAGGGAGATAGGCCCAGACATGAGAATAGACACAGTGAGGCCCTTGCTCTCAATTTCCCATGAGGGATCCCTGAGGTGACCTTGACCCAGGAGCCCAAGGAACTCACACCTGGGACACCTTCATGTGTTTGGCAGGGCCTGTAATGCGCCTTTGTCCGAGTGGCAGTGAGGTCTCCAGCTGGGGCCGAGGTGTTGTAACAGTCCTGTGACGACATGGCCTTAGGTCATCCTCATCACCCCACTGTCCTCTAAGGCTCTGGGTAGAGGCCTTCAGCGAATTTGGAGATTCATGCATGATGTTTGTTATTCAAACTCAGCAAATCTATCAGTCCTTAAATGGAAACCACTCTGTGGGAAAAGGGTTAATAACAGCTATGACTCAGGATGGTGGAAAAAATCAGTCTGATTTAGTTGGAAGTATGAATCATAGAAGAATTTTAAGAAATACAGTATTATTACATTGATGGATTTATAGTAACTACAATCAGGTTAAATCCTAACCTAATGGCAATTCTTTAAGAAACTCCTTAGATAAACCTTTAAGAATGGTTCGTTTTCAAGGTATTGTCTTTGTTTACTTTCAAAGGCACTTCTAAATGAGGATTCTTGAAAACTACTGTCTTATATAATTTAAGCATTCTTCTGCAACCATATTTATCTTCTCCATTTGTTTACTAAGTATTTATTTCAATGTTAAATTTTACATCTGTTTTGAACAATTCTCAAGTTCTTAGCTGGAGGGGAAAATATATGAAGTGGTATTATTGTGGTTATCTTTTATCCCTCGTTTTCTTTCCTGGCACAGTGGATGGTAAACATAATAAATGTTTTAACTAATGAATTAGTAAATGATAAACAGCGAAAGACCATAAATTCAACCCTCATACCCTCACTTCGTCCATGCGCAGAAACAGAATCCCTACTTAATACCACCTGCAAAAACCATGTGTGCAGGCTAGACCACCATCATAGTCCCTTCAGACCACTATCACAAAGCACCGTAGACTGGGTACCTTACAAACCACTTTATTCCTCCTGGCCTGGAGGCTGGAAGTCTGAGACCGGGGCGCCAGCATGGCTGGGCTCTGGCGAGGACCCTCCTCTGGGTTGCAGATGCTACCTTTTCACTTAGGTCTTGCGCAGTAGAAGGAAGGAAGGGCCCTCTGGGGTCTCTCCCGTGAGGGCACTAATCCCATTCACGAGGGCGTCACTCTCATGACCTATGTTCCTCCCAAAGGCCCCACTTCCTAAAACAATCGCTCTGGGTGTTAGGGTTTCCCCATGAATTGAGGCAGGGAGAGGGAAGGGCGCGGACGTTCAGTTCATAACCACCGTGAAGGAAAGTGTATTTCTGCTACGTGACATGGGGTCTGTTCCATCAGGGCAGTCTTCTTGCTCACGGTGACAGGCCTCAGCGCTCTCCACATTTACATGTTTAGGAGCTGGGAGGAGTCGGAGGCCTATTTGTTTCCTGCCTGCACCAGAGTTAGAAAGAGCACAGTGTATGTAATTTTCTACCATTTCAGCGCTGTGTCAGGCTCTGTGGCTCCCTAGGATGGGGCGTAAACGGACCAGGGCATCTGATGGTTTCTCAAGCGAAGTAAGTGGACCACCCACCATTGGCGATGTCACCCAAATGTCCTTCCTCTGGGCTCACTTGTCCATTCCCGTTCCACGTCTCTTGGTGGCCCTGCAACTGTATTGCATGGGAGAAACTCCAAGCATTGTGCTGAGAATGAATTTTCCCTGGAAAAGGGACTTTTGGCTTTGGGATGTCAGAGACGCCAGTAGCCACGTGGCCCCCTGCCAGCCAGGCTCAGAGAGTTATTTCCAACCCGCGTCCTTCGAGTGGCTGTGTCCTGCTGCGTCGTGGCCGCCCTGCCTTTGCCTTGCTCTTCTCTGCTTCCCCCGTCCGGGAGACCCGCTCGTTCACCGAGGTTCAGGAGATGTAGAAGCTTTCTTAAGCACGTCTTCTCTAGACCTTCCAAGCAGAGCTAATCTTCTGTTCCCTGTGCTCTTGTGCTCCTCTTGACACCAGTCACATTGGATTCTAGTCTCCGCTTTCAGGTCTCTCCCAAAGAGCACCTGTGACAGGGGAGGGACCGTGAGCATTTTCAGGGAGGGTCCATCTCTGATCCACGCTCGACTTCTAGTCCCCAGCATAGAGTGGCTACTCTGTAGAAATCTGTCAGTGAGTCCAAATCAAGCAACAACTTTATAATCACAGAGCTACTTCCTATCATTCTGAGCCCTGCTTTAATGGTGCTAAGTGTTCTAGAAGGAATTTCTCAAAAGTGCGGGCAAATTTATTTCTAGTACAGCAGTCCCGCAACGCTGTGGCTAAGAAAACCAAAACAATAACCAAAAGTCATTAAGACACTAGTCAGCTGTGTAAATTATTTCTGGATTCACAGACCAAGATCCATCTGCAGAATTCTTCCCTGATTATATTAGACTTATGACTGTCTCCAAGCCTTTTCCAAAAATAAGAAACTGTGTTTCCTGACTTTAAACCCCTTGCCTTTTCAGGTACATTAAGATGAGATTACCACAGCAAGTTCTTTTGCATAGAACTATTCCACAAAACATTTCTTGGCTCCTATGAGTTTCTAAGATATTAAATCTGATATCCAAACCCTGACTGTGTTATTACCAGCCTTGGCTCACAAATTGCTCTGCTGCAACGCGGCAAGAGGCTGTACGGAATCTGAGAGATTGGCTGGTGTCATTTCGGATATTCCCCGAAGGTCTCAAAACTGGAACTTCCTCAACAACATGCCCAGCAACTTACATCATCGTGATTTGGCTAATGTAACTGCTGTTTTTCTTACTGTGTCATTATTGTCCCTCCTGTTTTCTTCTTAAGGATAGAAACAGGTGAGGGGAAAAATATAGCCTGTTTTACTCATTAATGAGTCAGAGGAAAAGCCATCTCTACTTCTAATTATCAGGGGTCAATGTCAGAGTCTCTAACAAGGAAATATATTCATATCAAGAAAGCTGTCTAATATGCCAAACTGTACAAAGGCAGGGAAATCTTCATGATCATGCTCTCTGCCACCAAGCTCTGTATGTACCCGGGTCCTGTGACCTGGGGCTCTTGGTAATCTGGTGGAGTGTTTTGTGACATTGAGATCAAACTTTGAATGTAACCACCGTATTTTTGTAGAAAATGACGCAAAACATACCTCTGGGGTAAATATTAACAATCTGCTGAACTTGTAGCTTTGCTTCTTTTCAATAACACATGCTCCATCACTGCTGGACAAGCAAAGGTGATTGACTGCCTCCTCCAGAAACATCATTTGGCTCTTAGAGAACAGCATGATCATGGCGTAATCGCCGTACAGCCGAGTTGGGGTCAAGGGTTTATGCAGGAGGGTGGTGTGAAAGGTCTGAACTTGTCTCCTCTCATCGCCAGTGGGGTCACCTTAAGGTCAGATTAGGGCTTTGAAAGGCTCAGGATTTCCTGCCCTCTCAGTAAAACACAGGGGGTACCTCCTTCCAATCAAAAACCAGTCCCTCTCCCCCTCTCAGATAGCTCACTATCCCCTTCCTCTCCCACACCTTTCTTTTTCCCTTATCTTCAACCTCTCCCTGTCTGCTTTCTCTTTCCCACCATCAATAAACATACTCGAGTCTTTTTCACCTTTGCCAGACCCTCCCTCCCTTAACCTCCCGGCCACCTCGGAGTACAGCCCTCTTCACCGCCTCCCTGTCGGCCGAAATTCCCTAAAGCACTGCTCTCACTTACTCCATATCCGCCTCCTCACTTCTCATTTACTTCTTAACTCTCTACCATCCCATTTTCCCCTTACCACCTAACCAAAACTGCAACACTATGAAGATATTCATGATTATAAAGCTAAACAAGTCCTTGCCATAAAGCCAATAGTCTCACTCCCAAGAGCAATGAATGCTTCCCTCACTGCCAATTGCTACATTTCAATCCGTCTTGAATCCATGTATTACTACTCTCTCCTTTTCCGCTAACTTCCGTGGCACCACACTGGTCCAAACCACCACCACCACCGTCTGTTATCTGCACCACACTCCTATCTGGTCGTGCAGCAGCCTCTTCTTCCAACCTTCTCCACTATGCAGCAAGGGTGATCTTTTAAAAACGCAATAAATCACTGCATTCTGCTGCTTCAAACCTACCTGCGGTTTCCCACTGCTTTTATAATAAAGCCCAAATTCCTCAGCACATCCTACCAAGCCCTGCATGGCCTGGCCTCTGTGACCTCCAGCCTTTCTTCCCTGGCACCCCCACCTCATGCTTCCCCACATCTCTGCATCCAGCCACACCAGCTTGCTTGCTTTCCACAGAGGCATCAGGCTCTTCCCCACTTCAGGCCCTTTGCATGTGCTACCTCTTCACCTGCACTTCACTAACGAATCATTATTCACCCTTCGGGCCTCAGCTTGAACGTCTCTTCTGGGGAAACCTCTCATTACTCCAGGAACTAGCTTTGCCTCCCTCATTCTATGCTTTCATAGTTTCTCTTTCAGAGCATTTATCTTTCATATGAGCCTCCCTCTTTGAAAGGCAAACTGGAAATAGGTCTGGCTTATTTGCTGCTGTCTCCCTAATGCTAAGAATGATGTAGGACCCACTGCAGGTACCCAGTGAATATCGGTTGGAAGGAAATAAAAATTAATAAGATTATTAATGTATAGCCCAATACATAGCATATGGGTAGTGGGGAGCCACTGAAGGCATCGGTGCCTGCAGAGACAAGGGTGACATGGCTGAAATGGTCTTACTTCGGAAGTCATGTGCAGAGGACAGTGGCGAACCCTGAAACACTGAGATTATAATGTAATATAATAGATCAGGCATGGAGTAATAAGGGCCAGGAGTAGAATACCGCCAATAGGAATGGGGAGAAAAAAATTATAGGATTTGATAACTAATTGTATTTGGAAATGAGTAAGGAACACGTAGATTCAGAAATTAGGGTCTGGTGTATTTGAAAGAGTAAGAAGTTAAGAAATGAAAACTGGGTTTCAGAGGAAGATGATGTCAGGTCAATAAATTGTTACTGGGACTGTAAGGACTACAAAGAAGAATTCCAAGTCACCTAAAAAGCAGAAGTCATATTTCAAAGACTGTCTGCATACCTTTTCCAAATCAGGACCATCTGCCTGGGAAGCTGAAGTGAAATTGTTTATGCAGATAATTTTCTCGGCAGGTAGTCTCCATTTCTTCAGGGGGAATGGAGTGAGGCCAGACCGCATTTCACACACAGTCAGGGCCACGGCACCATTGGAGAGGTACCTGCATTCTTCCAGGGACACTGACTGGGACTGTGAGCCCATTTCCAAATTCCAGGGCACCATATCTTCCCTCCCACTTGCATCCCCTCAGGCTTCCACTGGTCTTTGGCAGAGGTGAGCTAGAAAGAAGGGGAAGTAGCCCCAGATAACAACGTAGTAATGAGTGTGTAGGTTACAACCTGGTAGACTCTGCTTTTCTGAGACAAGGGGTAAAGTGCTCTCAGTAAGGCCTGTGGGATTCTGTGGAACAGAAGCGGAGAGGGCTCCAGGGGATGTGGGACTGGAAGAGAGATGCCGGAGACCAGTCGCCATCGAGGGGCTGAGATCTCACCAGTGTGCAGGGGATGGCACTGTTTGCCCAACTTAAACTAAGAGGAAATATAAAGAGTGGTTTCAGACTTCAAAGCATTAAGGAAGAGGATTGCCTGAAATATGGAACTGAAGTTTGTAAAAACCCTAAGAGAGAAGAAACCAGTACAGTTTGGTGATTAAAATCCCACTGAGGCTCTGGACGGGTTGCTTCAGGTCTCCACAGAGACCAGAGGCCCAAGTTAAGAGCCCAAAGCACTCGAGTGAAACATGCCAAGGGACTTTCTCTGAGCTCTGGGGGGAGATGCAGAGTGGGTCTAAGTTGAACTCCATACGGTCAGTCTTTGTTCAGTTCCAGACCATTTGTCTATCACAGAGCAGCTTCTAATTCTCATCTGTGTGTGTGTGTGTGTGTGAGAGAGAGAAAGAGAGAGAGAGAGAGAGAGAAGGAGGAAGGCACAGGCACAGAGAAAGAAGACCTCAGTTAGAATTCATCCAGGTCCCCCTTGGCAGGGGTTTAATACCACACCGAACCCACTTTGGTCCAACGTGGTTGAAAAAACAACAGCAAGGCAAACGATAAGGCGCCCCCTCTACGCCTGCTCCTGCATCCCACCCCTACTTAAGCAAGCCCATTTCCCAGCGCTCAGGAGGGAGAAGGGAAGGCCCTTTGTTATACACTGCAGAAGTCGCAGGTCTGAGACTCGGTTTGCTTAACGGAGCGTTTCTGCCTGCTGCTTACGTCCTGCCTGACAGGAGGGCTACTGTAGCTGCTGATGTTCTCTTTGACGTGTGTGTTGTTAGGACAATCCTTTTACTTTTTCCTCCTCTCCTGTCCTTACGCTGGCAATCAACTTGCAAGATCTTTGTGTTTTATTTCAGGGGCCTTCAAATTTTTTAGGGCTTTTTTTCACCACTCCGCCACAAAACTGCCATCTGGGGCTGCTGTTACGGCAGTTAGGTCGGTAATAAGCACGCAGTTGTGACTGCACTTGGCCAGTAACTTCTGAGGACAGCAGGGTCCACATCTGTTTCACGGACAAAGAATAAAAGGCTTCTCTACAGATGGCAACCTTTTGGGTGTATGTTCTAAGGGTCCCCAGAGAGAACTCTCTGAAACTCGCAGTGCTAATTGGGGAGGCAGCCTCGTGCGCTCACAACGTGGAGAGGATTAGCTTCCCCAAATATATTCCACACTTTGGCCAGGAAATTACCCACAAAAAAAAAAAATGACAAGAAAATAAACATAACTAAATGTTGGTAAACTATAGTATATGCATCCTCAAGTATATCTGCTGATCCTCAACTTTTTCAGTAAATAGGATACATTCAGGGTCTTACATAATGCTAGCACTTAATACATCAAGAGAATATTACTTTTAGCAAAACTGCCATTAAGTTTGTGTCCTGGTCTGGTTTAGAGAGGTGTCTTAAAGGCAAGAAATATCATTAGCTCTTCTCTTTTCAAACTATTTTAAAAAGGATATCAATTCTTATAATTAAGAATATATCTCCAGTACAGTACAATGATATTATCAAGATCTAAATTATCCTAGATATTTTGCTTCTCCATTTTTTCCATTTAGTGTCAGTTTTATGGCATTTGTTTTCTGACATTTTCCTCATACAATAGGCTAGGAAAAGAAAATTTTGGCTACACATCCCTGTTATTACTCATTTTAAGAAAACACATGCAAAGACTATGTCTAAGCGACCTGGAGTGAGTGTTTTGTATCAGGAACTTCCTAAGCATTTTGTTGGATAGTTTAGCCCTGCTAATAAGCATTCTTTAAGCTTTTATGGTTTTTCTTTTTCTCTAAAACAATATGTTCCACATCTTACTATTGCTTAAAAGAACGAAAACAATAAAATTTTATTTGTCCTACCAAATCACAATAACAGCCAAGGTCAAAGTACAGTCTCAGCTTGAAGAAAACAGTACCCCTGTGTTAACAGCAGCCACGCCGCAGAAACCCAGCGACAGAACCACTGAGGAGGAGGCAGCCAGCGGTGGGCACGCGACGGGAGCACAAGTCCCACATTTTTTCCTCTAGTGGTTATCAGTGGGGTTTTCTGATATGTTTATAAATTACTCATGAAATCCTTTAGCAAATTCGAATATGGATAAAAAGGTTTTGTTAAAATTATTTCGAAGTGTTTGAATCTCGTTTCTGTGCCTGCTTAGGAAACCGCCCAGTGCATTCGTTCTTATAGAGATATGTCAGCACCAAAGAATGCTTAAAGTCAGGATATGAACGTGATTTTTTAAATGTTTGCAATTTTCATTTATTCATGTTTTGTTTGTACATTATTGTGACAATGCTTGGGAGCTGATTATAACTTAAATTGAAGGCTGTAGTCATCAAGGTATTCTGAAACAATTCAGTGATTCAAATATACCGATGCGAATATTAGATTGAGCCATATGAAATTGCTATCATTAAAGTCATTTTGCCTATAAAAATGACAATTTCATAAAGCCTAGCCTAGTATTTTTCACTTGGAAATTGGTCATATTGTACTTTGAATTGTGTTTTGATTTTTCCTTTTGTACTTTTAGATTTTGCCACAACAGTTTATTTATCTTGGATATTGAATTCTTTGTGTAAAATGTAGCCCATTCAGGGAGTGAGGAATGGAAAGTGACTATAATGGGCATGGATTTCCTTTCGAGCTGATAGAAATGGCCTGGAATTAGATCACGGAGATGGTTGCACAGCTTTGTGTGTACAGTACACAAAAATGCCAATCGGTATAGTTTAAGAGGTCAGTCTTATGGGATGGGGGTTGTATCCCCATTAAAAATTATTTAAAGGTATACAGATTGGGAAGGAAGAAATAAAGCTGTCTTTGTTTGCAGATGGCATGATCATCTATGTAGAAAATCCAAAAGAACCAATAAAAATATTTTGGAACTAATGAGCAAATATAGCAAGGATGCAAAATACAAGGTAAATATACAAAAGTCAACTGCTTTCCTGTGTACCAGCAATGAACAATTGGAATACTTAGGTAAAATGAAATACTCAGGTAAAAGTCTAACAATACATACAAAACCTATGTGAGGAAAACTTTAAACTCTGATGAAAGACATCAAAGACGATAAACAAATGTAGAGATAACCCTGTTTATGGATAGGAAGACTCAATATTGTGACGATGTCAGCTCTTCACAACTTGATCTATAGATTCAGTGAAATCCCAATCAAAATCCCAGCAAGTTATTTATGTGCATCGACAAACTGATTCCAAAGTTCGTATGGAGAGGCGAAAGACCCAGAAGAGCCAACACCTTATTAAAGGAGAACAAAGTTGGAGGATTGACCCTGCCTGACTTCAAGACTTTCTATAAAACTGCAGTAATCAAGACAGTGTGGGATTGGCAAAAGAACAGATAAATATATCAATGGGACAGAATAAAGAGCCCAGAAAGGGAAACATGAAATTATAGTCTATTGATCTTTGATACAAGAGCAGAGACAATGCATTGAAGAAACAGATGGTGCTGGATCAGCTGGACATTCACATGCAAAAAAAATCATCTAGACACAGACCTTATATCCTTCACAAAAACTCACTCAAAATGGATCATAGACCTAAATATGAAATGTGAAACAGTAAAACTACCAGAAGAAAGCATAGAAGAAAACCTATGACCTTGTGTTTGGCGATGACTTTTTAAGTACACCACCAATGGCATGATCCATGAAGAAATAATTTTGTAAGATGGACTTCAGTAGATTAAAAACCTCCGCTCTTTGAGAGACGCTGCCAAAAGAATGGAAAGACAAGCAACAAAAAATATTTGCAAAATACATGTCTGATAAAGGACTGTTACCCAAAATATACAAAGAACTCTTAAAGTTCAACAATAACAAACAACACAGTTAAAAAAAAATGGCAGAAAGATTCAGTCACCTCACCAAAGAAGGTATACAAATGGTAAACAGGCATGTAAAAAGATGCTCCACATCAAATGTCATTAGGGAATCGCAAATTACACCAATGAGATACCACTGTATCCCCACATTAGAACGGCAAAGAGTCCAACACACTGAGAGCACCAAATGCTGGTTACAGTGTAGAACAACAGGAACTCTGAATCATCGCTGGTAGAAATGGAAAATGATACAGCCACTTTGGAACCAGTTTGGTAAAAATATACCATGCCACCCAGCCATTGTACTCCTTGGTGTTTTCCCAAATAAGTTGTAAAGTTTGTCCACACAAAACCCTGCACATGGTTGTTTATAACAGCTTGATTCATAATGATGAAAACTTAGAAGCAAAAAAGATTCCCGTCAGTCGGTAAATGGGTAAACAGTGGTAGATCCATACAATGAAATATAATTCAACACTAAAATGAAGTGAGCTATCAAATGGTAAAAAGACATGAAGGAAACTTAAATTTTACTCAGAAACCAACATGAAAAGGCTACATACTATATAATTGCAATCATTTGACATCTGGGAAAGGCAGAACTATCAAGACCATAAAGACATCAGTGGTTTCCAGGGGTTGGGGATGGGGCGGGGGAATGAGTAAGCAGAGCACAAAGGATTTTTAGCGCAGTGACTCTATTCTGTATGATACTATAACGGTGGGTAATCACACATTTGTCCAAGTGCATAGAATGTACAACACAAGAGTGAACCCTAATGTAAACTATGGACTTTGGGTGATAATGATATGGCAGTGTAGGTTCATTGACTGTAACAAATGTCTCACTCTGATGCCAGTGTTGACAGTGGGAGAAGCCAAGTATGTCGGGGGGAAGGATGGCAGGGGGACGCGCAGAGGTATATGGAAATTCCCTGTACTTTCTGTTCAGTTTTGCTGTGAACCTCACTGCTCTAAAAAATAAAGCCTATTTTTAAAAATGTACTGTAACTAGACAGAAAAATGGTAAATTTGTTGTTTTTTTTAATTGGTAAAGCAATGTTTTGTTAAGGTTGCTGTGTATTTCACTTTGCCCACTGCAGAATCTTGCCTGGAATAAGCAGAGGGTTCCTCTAAGACATATTCCTATATGTTTAAAGTTTTGTAATATTTTTCTACTTGGAATTTTATGAAGACACCAAGGAAAGTGTTGAAAATGACTAACGCTCCCCATCATAGCTGTTTGAATCACATTACTCCCTGCCACGGTAGGTGGTAGAATTACTTGCTCAGGCAAAGGCAGGTGTGGGGGTTCATCTAGGAGAGAGTTCAGAACACCCTGCAGGCATCCCATGTCAAGGCGGGGTAGAGGGGAGGAGGGAAACGCTGTAGGAATAAGCCGCCAGAGAGGTTCCAAAAGGCTGCAGGTGTCAGGTTTGACCTCTCATCCTAAGGCAGGCTAGTTTATCTGCCAGGTGTAAGCAACTGTGTAACCACAGGGACTGTTTCTAACACAAGGAAACCACACATCTTCAGAAAAACACTAACCTGTATTGAGGCAGAGACAGAAATACAAGGATTACCTCACAGCCAAAGAGGTATTTAGGTGGCAAAAACAGGTAAGGACACATGGTAGTCATGTTATTAACTAGCATTCAATGATTGCAAGGTTCTTAAGCTTAAAAAGACACAGACAACTGCATGGTGAATAAGAGCTGGAGGGAAAAAATGTAGTACTTTTAGTTTTAAAAGATGCTACCAAAATATATCTCAGAATTTGCTGCCCAGAAAGTCTAGCTTAAATACATCGTGAAATAGTTGAACAAATATTAAGAGAAAATAAAGTTTTAGGCCTACTAAAGGTTAGAAAAGTGAAAAGAAGAAATCATGTTTTACTAACTCAATTGCCTTTTTATGGAATGGTAAAATTAATGGAAAAAGAGAATGCAATAGATGTACTGTATCTGAACTCTCGAGAAGGAGTTACTGCTGTGTCACTGCAGTTTACGCAGTAAGCCAATCCAAACTTGCCAAGATCTAAATACACCTCCAAATTAAAAAGCAGGCGGGAATCTAGGCAACATCTAACAATGAATCATGGAGGAGACTTGAGAGAAAGCAAAATGCTCTCAAAACTGAACTCCACTTTGTCACTCTTTTCATTAGTGGCCTAAGAAGTGATATCAACATCATGAGTAAAAACAAAACAAACAAAATGCTACTGTGGATATTTAAATTATTCAATGTCACAAATGGAAAGAAATTTACCAACTCTTTTGTCTATCTTCCTAGTTGCCTTTTCCTCTTCCATTGTTATAACGATCTTGTTTTATGTAGCTATTTGAGTTTATTAACTTTTCCATTGAATTGTGGTCTTGTTTTTAAACATACCCAAGTTTGCTGGACACATTGCTGAGCAGTATTTACACTGATCTTCAGTTTTGTGGCTTCTGTATGGCTCCCGCCTTCCATTGTTAACTCTCTTTGTGGATTAACAGTGATGGAGAAAGCCAGTAGAAAGCCAAACAGATGGAAAATGGGGAAAGGGTGGAGAAAAAGTAAGCTACGGGGATCTGAAATCAACAAAAATCCAGAAGAATATTCAGGATGAAATAATGTTGAAAAGGAAGAAAAAAGCTTAAAAGTTAAAAGAATAATAACGACCAAAATGATTGATCCAGGAATAAAGCAAGTACTTAGGTTAGAACAAATCAAGTTTTAGTTTCCTCAAAGTACATATTAAAAATGAGGTAATTTGATAGTCATCATTCAAAATCTATTTCATACTATTTTTAGACATTTTTAGTAATTTTTTTCCTTTTGTATTCTTATGACTTAAATATTCAGATTTTTGTAGCTACAGTGGACATTGTATTAATATCTTCAGTGACACTGCCAAGTGTCAGTGGACACTAATGTATGCCAAGAATGATTGTTTATACCAGTAGTTATTTTTGATGTAAGCTATTTGGTGCAAAATACAATTCTTACATGTTATGGGAACATAAACTTTATTGCTGTCTCATTACCATGCAGAAGCCAAATATTAGCAAAAAAAAATTAGCATTCTATATTAATCTTCCAAAGATTGGTTATGGGTAACCCAAATGATTATATTATAGTTTAATCAATGGAATAAAAAAGAATACATCATTTCTGTGCTGCCTGATAATTGTAATTTTCTCATGGCAAGATATGTACAGTGTAAAATGATGTAAGAGTTCTGATGGAATGGCTTTTTCTAGTTCCTAATGCAATCTTCTCTTCTATGCCCATAAAAAAAGATATCTCCATCTTAAGGCTATATTTTGTCATATAATTTTGTGTATTCGTTTTGGAGGGAGAAAAATACTAGCTTCTTCAGCTTTAAGAAATTAGATCTCATTGAACTAGAAAAATAGTATCTAAAGTAGCTTAAATTATTTTTTTATTTGTGAAATGTAAAAAGTCACCACATTACATGAGTGAAGCAACATTAGTTTCAATGATTTGCCAAACATTTTTCTCCCCTGCACAAATACTTGTCCTTTGCTGGTGGTACTATGGAAATTTTCCCAGGCAGAACAAAATCAAAGGGGTACATTCACAGAGAAAAAAATTTGAGTTGAAAAAATTTTTACATGAAGAGGTTGATATTTTTGATGCTCTATTTTGGGTGACTTATCAACATTTCCCTATAAATTTAATATTTCCTGACAACAAATGCATTGAAAGAAAGCAAGATGTCACCACATATACAGCGGCACCATGAATGGTAGGATGTGTTTGAAGGTGAAACAAACCCTCATGTTCTTTCATTTTCTTCTACTGTGGTATGGTTGGTTCCCTTTAAGTCTTTCTAACCTCACATATCTGTAGCTGGTTGGTTCAGTTGGCCAGAAACAGACAGCTTTGAGACGAGGATGTTTGACTTGTGTATAAACCAGAACACCTTATTTTGGACTATATGTTTAAATCTGTACCCTGGTGTCATGGGTTGAATATTGTCAACACCAGAACCTCAGAATGTGACCTTGTTTGTAAATAAGGTCTTTGTAGATGTAGTTAGGATGGGGTCATAGTGGATTAGGGTTGGACCTAAATCCAATGACCCTGTCCTTGGAAGAAAAGTTAAAGAAAAGGAAGAAACACAGAGACACACAGAGGAGAAGGCCATGCAGAGACCAAGGAGGCAGAGATTAAAGAATGCCTGAGACAGCCCAGGCTCGCCAGCACCCGCCACAAGCTAGGAGAGAGGCCCGGGACAGATTCTCCCTCAGAACCTCAGGAGGGAGCCAACCCTGCCACACCGTGATCCGGGACTTCTGGCCTCCAGAGCTCTGAGAGGACAAGTTCCTATCATTTAAGCCACCTAGTTTATAACAGTTTGTGTCAGCCACAGGTAAACAATATACCAATACAACAGCTTGCTCACATTTTACCTCTCACATGGGTATCCAAGTGAGAAGGTAGACAGGTTATGCTCATAGGTCCACCAGATTAGTAAGGAAAAGAATACATCTTTGCAATTAAAGGGCATAACTAAGATGCCCAAGTCCATCCCTGCTAAACACCAGCCCAGGCTCTCCATCTCATAAAGATGATGTCCAGAACATGAAATCTCAAAATGCGGCTAAATTCCACCACCTCAACAGTGCAAAGTCTGATGATGAAACAGTAAAAAAGCTCCTTAAGAAACCAGCTTCTTCGTCCAATTGTGCCCTTGATTAGGAATGAATATTATTGAAGAAAATAACATCTACTCTATTTTAAACCAAAGAGGCTTTTGCTCACAAAATCATTATAGCCCTGGTCAGTGTGGTTCAGTTGGTTGGGGTGTTGTCCCATAGACTGAAAGGTTGCAGGTTCGATTCCTGGTCAGGGCACATAGCCAGGTTGCTGGTTTGATCCCCAGTCGGGTGCGTACGTGAGGGCAGCCAATTGACCTCTCTCTCTCTCTCTCTCTCTCTCTCTCTTTCCCGCTTTCTCTTTCTCCATCTTTCTCTCTAAAATGCAATGAAAATAAAAATGTCCTCAGTTGAGGATCAAAAAAAAAATCATTAAAAAGCTGGAGGATTGGGGTCTAGGCTGGCCTCCAAAAATGGCTCCAGACTCAACAGCCATGAGCAGAACTGGCTTCCCTCTGTCATGACCAGGGAGATGAGGACCAGGAGCCACTCCATCAGCTGTTGACTCCTGGGTTGTGGCACCTGAGGCAATATCCAGAAAATTGGAAGCTATTTCCACAGCTGCTGACTCGGGGAACCCATGGTCCTTGCCCCCACCAGAGTGGAGGGGCTGACCCCAGAATACAGGGCCAGCTGTGTACTTTGAGTGGCCCAGTGGAAAATGAAAATATTGACATCCAAAATGTGGCGAAAAATGAAAATTCTCCTTGTTCAAAATTATTAAGAATCAAGAGAGCAACAAGAGAGCATCAGCAAGTGTGGGGCCCTTCCGGTCTCGGGGTCGTATGTGACTGTTCGGTCACAGCCCGTGAAGCCAGCCCTGACTCTGCTGAGGAGCCATGCTGGCCTGCGAACCCGCACCTGCAAAATGGGTGCATCCTGTGCTGTGACTCTTCCCCACTTAAGTCAGGACCAAATTCAAGTCTGTGACAGTGTGTAAGACTAGCAGAACCCTGGCTACAAGGGTATCTGAGAATCGTCCTTCTCTGCTACCCAAGCTCTACTATAAAGGAAAGGAAGCACTGTAAAAGGAGTTGGAAGAGATGCTGAGTGAGCCAATCTACTGTGTCCCGCTCCATGTTTAAACTCCAGAAGCAAAGATAGCCTTCAGCAGAGCGGTGTGTTCTCTCTCACTCTGTGGTTTTGAGACCCTCCCTGCTCAGTCACAGCTTTTTGTTCACAGCACCTGCTGTGCAGCTGATAGAATGACAGGTGTTCCTTCTCGATGTGAGGCATGTGCTGGCCACTGGGTGTTGGGGATGTGGCGGTGGCTGAGGAGATACGGTCTCTGATCTCTGGAGTTTCCCTCAAGCGGGTGGAAAGGAAAAATTAACACGTCAAATGGAAAATTAACGTGGGAACAGCTAAACGAGGTGATTTCAGACCACTGTTTCTGGGGCAGATTTGCTGTACCTCCAACTACATCTTTTCCCTTGAACACCAAAGGCACAATTTTATCCCAGCCGACACCTACCTGTCAACTGGTCTGCTTTTCACTCTTACCTCCCTCCAACCCATTCTGAGAAGCAGGGCTAAAGAAATTCTTTCGAAACATAAATCAGACCACAAACATTCTCCTGCTAAACTTGCCTTGTCCTTGAAAACCTTTCAAACTTCCTAGTCATTCCAACTAGACCGCACATACCATCTGGTCTCTGACTGTCTCTAACTTTCCCCACTTGCCCACTAGTCCACACCAGTGTCCTTCTGCTTTTTGGGACATGCCAAGCTCCTTCCTGCCTCTGTCTTTGAACTAACAGCTTTCATAGCTGACTGAAGAGCCCACTCCTTCACAGCTTCCAGGATTGGGCTAAAGTGTCACCTCAGAAAGGGCCTCTCTGGCCAGCTAATCTAGGAAGGAATCCCCACCCCACCCCACGCCACAGTTATTCTTCAGCATATTAGTTGGCTTATTTCTCCCCAAACACTTATCACAGTCTGAAATTATCCCATCTGTATGTTTCTCGGCTTCCTCTTTCTGGGCCGGGCCACCTTGCCTGTCCCATTCAGTCCTACGCCCCCCGCTCAGTACAGTACCTGGCACTTAGCGGCAGCTCCAGAAATATTTAACGATGTTCTGACTTAGTGATGCATTGATGAGAGAAAAACTAGCTACATTTGGGGGCCTGGAAAGCTGGGTCAGCATTCAGTGTTTTATAAAGAAGCAATTAAATTTAAAAGCCAAACAATACTTGGGATGGCTGTGGAGTTTGGGACAATTAAAGCTGAGAGTTCAAAGTAACGGACTGTAATCCAATCATGCAGGTCAGCTATTCTGGGAAAAAAAGTGAGCTGGCTTTGGGGTGAAAAGGCCAGGCCAAACGCTGTCCAGTAGGATAGATGATCTCACACTTGTTTCTGGGTTGTGCAAAGACCATTCTCTTCCTGTTTGCACGGTGTAAGTTCATGTAGTGAAATCAATTACGCAATGAGAACAGAGACTGCGTCTTTCCCTGGTGGCCCTCAGTGGCCCTCAGTGCCCCCCGGGAGTGCCAAAGTGGCTCCCTGCCTCTGCTCTAAGCTCTCTAAGGCTCGGAAGACACTAATCACTGAGCAGTACGGCCTCTGTGCCTCGGGTCTCTCAGACTCGACTCCCGTGCTTCCCGCACAGCATGAGCAGGCCAGGCAGGCAGGTGTCCAGACTCCTTGGCGCTAAGGAGGCTCGTAGATGCAGGACCTTTGGTTTTTAGAGCTGGGAAAGTCCTGGGAAACTTGGGAAAACTTAGTCACTCTTCCACCAGAAAGGAAGTGTCCAACTCTTTTTTTTTTCTCAAGGTCTTAGTCCTCACAGCTCGTTCTAGTCATTTTATACTTCGTATCCTGACTCGTAACTATTTCATTATTTTTCCCTCCAGGTATGACTTCATTGTGCTTCTCGGCTCTTACTCTCAGCCTGGCTTCTCTGGCTTCCCTCCTGGCTGATGTCTAAAATCTCCTTCTGACTGTGTCCTCCAAGAACGCCCCGTATGATCCATTTTGTTCCCTGGGAGCTTGGGGTTCCACCCCTGCCCCATACTTCCAAGAAGCCCTCCTTACCACATAGTGAGAGGCCATTTGAGTGATCAACATTTCCCTAAATATGTTTAAGGCGATACTTCTGACTACAAAACTCAGAAAAACAAGCCTAAGGATTTGTTGTTATCTAGTGACCTCCTGTCACACAGAAGGTGCGTCTACACGCTTTTTCTGTAAAGGGCTAGATAGTAGTGATTTTCGGCTTCGTAGACCACACAGTCTCTGTTATAACTACTCAACTTTACCATTATAATATGAAAGAAGCCATAGACAGTATATGAACAAATGGGTGTGGCTGTGTGCCAGTAAAACTTTATTTACAAATATTGGCTGCAGGCTTGATTTGGTCCACGGGTCATAGTTATGGACCTCTGATAGAGAATATCCTTTCAGAAAATTTTGAAAAAATAATTTGTTAAGCCCACAAAAGTTTCCTGTGTCTCCACCACCCAGATAGGCCATAGCTCCACATACAACTGACACATCTCCCAAATACCCATCTTTACCTCCTTTAACCATTTGTGCCGTCACTTGGCTCAGCTTATAAAAACATTTCCCCACAAAATAAAGTCTTGCACAGAGACGTTGACATGGAAAAAAGATCACATAGAATTTATTTCTACAAGGATGTTTAATACCAGTTTGTAATAAAAAGTTGAATATGGAGCTGGAGCAAATTATTAGGATAACTGAGATCAATCCATGGATTCATGCTTGGTTAATGCTTTGCTAGATTAATAGGGGACACACTCCCATGATGGGCAGCGGGGTCCTGACTGTGGATGTCAGGGAAGGAAGTAACCCCACCATCAGCAGCACTTTCAAAAGTAGGCTTTGAGCTACCAGCTGTTTCTGTCTTTGTTTTTCAAACTAAAGAGTACCAGTCTGTGGGGTCAGGGGTCAGGCCTCTGCAGCTGTGAGCAGCTTACATGGAGGGCTGTTTTCCTCGTATGTGCAACGTAATATTCCTGCTCCAACCCGTGTCTTCATAACACATTTTGAAATGTTCTAACCTCTGAAATATATTGTCAGATGAGGAAGGACTGGAAGGAGAAAGAACACACTAGTAACAGTTTAAGTTAATTTTCTGGAATGTGCTTACCAAGTACACACCTGGAAACTGTTTATCAGATAAGAAGTCAGGGGGTGAAGGTGAAGAGATGGGGAGGAAACAGATGAGGTAAGAAGCCTGTATTTCAGCAGAATGTCCTTATGGACATTTGTCTGCTGCTGGAGGTAACGTGATTGAAACAAGGACTGACAAATAAGGCACTGACATACTGTTGACCTGCTTCCTAGGAGTCGTCTCTGTTGCCGGGTTGTTGCAGGCTAACGGAGTTCTCTGCAGAGCGGCAGCAGTGCCTGTGGGCTCATTGCTGAGCAGATAGTGCTGAGTCTAGCAAACAGAGCGCCTTCACAAGTAAATTCCACACCCCCTCGAATTTGTGCCTCGGTAGGGAAGCCTCAGCAGGAAATCCTCCATATGTTTTCCTTTACTATAAGGAAATTCAGAGAATGAGTTCATTTCTCTCTAAACATCCTCGCGTTGCACTGAAAAGCCCTGGCTGGATGACGAGAAATGTCACCCGGACGCCTGCAAACGGAGCCAGGGGAACAGTCACACTTCTGAACTAGATAGTAGTTTTGGAGCGACTTTATTTTTCTCTCGTTGTCTACATTCTGGACTTCATGAGACTTTTTTTTTAAGGCTAGTCTTTTCTCTTTTTACTGCTTTCCAATAGAACTGTGATATTTGGAGAAACACAGGTAAAGGAAGATTTCTTAAAGATTTGTCCTATGCAAGAGTGGAGTACACCCTGAAGACCAAAAGGCTATAGCTCAGGTCAGGGACTTTGCTCTTAAACAAAAAAGCCAAATTTGAAAATCAGGATTACTTTAAAAATATCACTGCGAGTAAGTACTCTATCTTTGTTGTTATCTTTTCTTCCTTCTTTAATCTCCTAATAATATTTTTGCATATTGTAATATCAATGAAATTATCTGTTGGACTCTAAATATAAAATGATTTACTAACTCATAAGTTAATTACAAAATGAGGTACTGAGTGTTCTGTTCTTAACACTGTTTAGCAGGTAGCAGGTAATATTTATAGTAATGTTTGTGTTTTTATGCCAAGAATCATGTAATTTCATTAACGTTTTCAATGAATATCTTCTGCTTCATTTCCTCCAGTAATATAAACTGTATTTTTTTTGTATATTTTACTGAGTATGCTATTACAGTTGTCCCATTTCTTCCCCCCTTTATCCCCTCCACCCTGCACCCCATCCCATCATCCCCACACCTCTTAGTCCATGTCCATTATAAACTATACTTTAGATTTAAAAATGAGCAAGTAAACATTTCTTCCGAAAGGAGCATTGTTGCCCTAGCAAGCAAATCAACTTTTGTCACCATCTCTGTAGCACTACGGTAAATTTGCTGAAGAATCTGTAAACCTAGGGGGAAATTCACGAAAACTGTGACTCTCGTGAACCCCTTTTGCAAATGCCATGAAATCATGTCACAAATGTGGGGGGACGGGGAACTTACTCTGTGGCAAAAAGGCACTGAAATATTAAAATATTTCAACCTTCATTCCCTTTCATTGATTACACTATTGAATTGAGCTCCAGCCCCGCATATGTTGGTTTCTGCTCAGGGCTCCAGGAATCAGGGCTGTCAAGCTGGCCTAGCGGGATGTGGTTGGACGGTGCACAAGTAATCAGGGAGGCAACTAAAAGTGGCCAAAATATCCCATCCCCCTCTGGACTCCTAATTTCCAGCCCCAACCCTCAGCCCTCCTTCCCTCCTTCCCTCCTTCCCTCCGTCCCTCCTTCTGTGGTAGCTGTGAGTGATGACTTTGCTGCTGGGCAGGTTGTGCTACCCTTCTCAGAAATCACTAGGGGAAGAGCCGGCTGCTTTCAAAATGTTGTCTGGTTGCTATTTGGGCAAAAATGAATGTAGGAATGATCCGTGCTTCCCCACTTCCCCCACTTTACCACTACAGCCATCATCCAGGCCACAGCTTTCTGTAAACCAGCTGGTCTGAAATGATGCATTCAACAGAAAGATAACAGTGAAATCTTCTTTTGCATTCTTCCCTCCAGCATCCCCCAGTCGTTACATACTGTCTGCCTTGCCCTCAAAGAAACGTGACACCTCTTTTGTCATAGGTTACCAAAACCAGTGCTCCCAGCACTGTCCTTGTTACTGTTACAGATCCTTATCTGCCAGACCATCTGGTATGTTCTCTTAGGAGAGTATATGATTTCAGTTCTATAGGTGTTTTTTAAAAATTTCCCCCTACATGTCGTGCAGTAGCTAGATGTAGTCCAAGGGCAAAGTCCTGTTGTGAATAACTTTTGAAAGTGTTAGTGGTGATTGTGTAATCTTGGATGACCTGAAAGGGCGAGGCGACCTGGGAACAGAAATGGAGCCAAACGAGTGTGGTCTTCTTCACCATCCAGGACAGTTGTCGCTTTCAGAGGAATTACTTGCTTTCTGATTTAGATGTGTTTAAGGATTCGTGCTTCTCTCTGTACGGCATAGTATAGCCTGGCAGTTCCCTTATGGATACTGGCTACCCATCAACTACGGCGGTTTGGGCGCTCGACTCCACTTGCCATGCCCCTCCTTCACCAGTTAAGAGAGTGTTCCGTAGATGCTGCCTCCTTTAAAGTGACCTATTATCTACCTGATACAGGACAGTGAGCCTTGTAGAAATATGAAGTTAAAATAGTTTTGAATTATCTTATCCAACTCTTTTATATTATATAAGACTATATGAGGAAACTGAAGCCAGCGTAGTGAAATGGCTTACACGTTACTAATTAGCTGCAGAACTAGAATGAGTGTTCTAGACTCTAGCCTCCATATCTGGTGCCTTGTTTACTTCTTAGCTCTATGTCTAAAAATAGTTTCTTCGATGATTAAAAAATTATAAAGATATGCCCCCATGAGCATACCAATTGCATGGCTCTTTTGCTTTTTACCTATATGAATATAAAATATCACAAATGTACCAAAATAAACTGTTATCTGCAAATTCCCCACCAAGATTAAATATGTTATTTTGCCATCTTCAGTTCAGATAACGTGTAAAATGAAATGAAACACATTATAAATATAATCAAAGCATCACTTCCTTTCTTTCCCTTTCCTTCCCCCTCAAGATAATTATCTAAGATTGCTATATATTATTCTCATGTATATTTTAGTATTTTTACTATGTGTGTGGGGGGTGAGTAACAAGGTCCAGACATAAAATATCTATATGTGGTTAAATCTATGTGTGGTAATACTATTGTTCTGAGTTTAAAATTTAAAATATAGACATCATTGTCTATATTATTTTATAACTTCTTTTAATTCAGCATTGTTTTAGACATGTATCCATGTCAAAACACAAGTGTCTAGTCCATTTACTATAACTGCAGGGTAGTACACATTACATACATAATCCAAGGCTGACTTATCCATTTTCTGCTGAGGAAATGTGGGTAGTCCCTACAGGTTTTGCTATTTATGACACTGATGCAATGATCCCTATGCGCGCATCTCCAAAACTTATGCAAGAATTTCCCAAGGGGAGTCACCTAGAAGTTGAATTGTTGGGTCATAGGTCATCACATGTTCACTTTACTAGATTTTGCTAAATTGCTCTCCACACTGTATTGGTTTATTCAACCATCAACAATGTTGAGCAACATGGAGTCTGAAACTCCAGCTGCAGAAGAGAATCACCTAGGGAGCTTTTTAAAATTACCAGCGTCTCTATTCCACCCCAGACCAATTTAATCGAAAACTCTGGGGGGGCAACACAAGACTGGTATTTGTTTAAAGCTCCCTGGGCGAGTCTAGTGTATACCGGGGGTTAAGAATCATGAATGTAGCATTTCTGCTTCTCTACGTCTTTTTCAATACTGGGCATCATCAAACATTCTGTTTTGCTAATCTCTTGGGTATAAGGACTTTCTAATTACTGGTGAAACTAACATATTTGTATAATGCCATTAAGCACTCCAAGTGAAAATTATATATATATATATATATATTTTACCCATTTTTTCCTCTTTAATTCTCTTTTATTGGTGATTTGTAGGCACTTTTTTAATATTCTGGACAGTAACCATGAGGGGGGTATATGATTTGCAAATATCTACCCCAGTCAATAACTTAGTTTTTAAGTTATTTATATTTTTTATCATATAAAATTTAAATTTTTAAAAATATAGTTAAACCTGTCAGCATTTCCCTTTATGGTTTGTACATTGGAAAATCTTAAAAATTTTCCCACAAAATTTAATAGAACTACTTTTTATGTTTTCCTTGAAGTTTTACAGTTATACTTTTTCCAAGGAGATCATTAATCTATTTAGAATTTAGATTTCTGTATGGCATGATATATTGATCAAATTTTATATTTTAATAGATAAATAAGCAATTGTCCCAATACAGTTTATTAACTAGTCTATCTTTTCTCAGTGACATTTAATGCTATTAAGCCCGCATGTCTTTGTAGTCAAATGTAGTTTAATTATTATGGTCTTATAATAAATGAACCCTGTTTTACTACTTTTCCACAAATGTATCTTGCCTGTTCTTGAATATTTACTACACCAGATGAGTGTATGTGCATCATCATTTCAGGTTACACGAAAACCAGTGTCGGGATTTGGGTTATAATAGCATTGAATTAATAGATTATTCTGGCGATGATGTCTACATCTAAATATCAACTTCCCCCATTCATGGACATAATCTAGCTGTCCATTTATTTAGGCTTCCTTTCATGTCTTTCAATATATGTTAGGATTTTTCCCTGCAAAAATCTTCTACTTTCTTTGTTAGAGTATGGCTTGGTACCTTGTAATTATTGTTGAAGTGGTTGATTTTTACTGTGAATTTTATTTTTTTTCTAATATATTCTAATCGTTGGCTGACAGTTCGTTAACAAAATAGATTTTTGTTTAATTCTTGTTTCCAACCATGTTAAAATCATTATTTTTAAGAGTTTGTAAGTTATTTTGATTTTTCTAAATAAGCGTTCATATATGCAAATAATGACAATTATGTTTGTTCTTTTGTAATATATCTATATTTTAACTGATTTGATTGAGCATAAAATAAATATTCAGTTTATTTATATTTAAATATTTATTTCTTTTTCTTCACTTGCTATTACGATTAAGACCTCTGCGCGATGTTAAATAGAAACATTGACAACAGGCATTTTGTCCCAGATTTATGTTACATGCCTTTGACCTTTCATCATTAAGTATTATATTTTCTTGGATTTTTAGGGGATACTATCTCTAATCGGGTTAAGAAAGTTTCCTTCTATTCCTTGTTCGATCAAAGGTTTTATCAGGAAAGTATTTTGATTTTTTTAATCAAATATTTTCTGCATCTATTAAGATGAATTTATGTCTTTTTCTCTTTTAATTTGTTAATTAGTGAATTATATTAATGTTTTCTAAAATTAAATCATTCTATTCTGGGGCAACTTCTACTTGATCATAATTTTTAAAATAGTCACTCTAAATTTTGTTTGCTAATATTTTACTTAGAATGTTTCTATGAAGTGAAACTGACCTATATTTTTTCTTTCTCATTTTATATCAAGCTTATCTTTTTATGAGTTAAAAAAGATTGTTAGCTTATTATATTCTATGGAAAAACTTATACAAGATTAAAATTAGTATATTAGAATTTTATTTTGAAAGATGATAGAACTTAACTGAACGAATCCTAGCAGCGTATATACGTAACTAATGATTTAGTGATTACTTGAACTAATGATTTAATTATTTGTCAGGTTTTCTCTTCCTTCTTGAGTAATCGTGAGTTACATTTAAAGTGAGTTGACCGTTTTGGCTAGATTTTTTTAATGCATTCACATAAAATTGTTTCTGATACTCTCTTTTTAAAAATCCCTGCCTTACCTGTAGTTATGCCCCCTTATCCGTACTAATATAAGGAGACATTTTTGCTTACCCTCTCTCTCTTTTTAAATCAGTCTTTCAAGACTTTTATTTATATATTGTTTTTTTAACTAAAAAACAATTTTTGGTTTTCTAGGACGTCTCTGTTAATAATTGTCAGATACCTTCAATAGCCAAGCAATAATGTAGTTGAGTATATCATTCCAGATTGGCAGTTATTTTCTCTTATTCCTTTAAAAATATTTTATTAATTTCTGTTACTTAGCTTTGCTTTTTAAAAGTATACTGTTGTCTAATTGTTACCCTTGGAAAGTAATTTGTCTCTTCTCTCTGGTTACTTTTAATATCCCTTTTGTCTTTGTTGTTTTTCTGCTCTACTAAAGTGTATCTCATGGATTTGGCTTTTATTTACTCTGATTTCTTCTAAACTCATGGCAATCATATGCTTAATCAATTCTGGGACATATACAAGCGTATACAAGCATATATCTTAAATACTGATGCTTCATCATTCTATTTTCTTTCTGAAACTCATTAGACTTGTTGAATTTTTTGTTCATTTTACGTTTTATCTCTTAATTTTTATTTATCCCTTTATCTCACTGTGCTGCATTCTGAGTTATTTTTTAAACCTGTTTTCATACCATTGATTATGTCTTCAATTAAGTCTAAACAGCTGTTTCGCCTATCCATTGGGTTTTTTATTCTTGCTACTGTTTTCACTTCTAAATGGTTCACCTGCTTATTACTTTAATTTTTTTCATACAGTTTGTATTCCCTTTAGTCTTAAAATTTAGTCATTTAAAATTCCCGTAAATAATCTGTTCTTTTCTTCATTTATCCGAAGTTCACAGGATTCAGAGCCTCTTACTTGTTGTGTCTGGTGATATGATTCTTCTGGTGGATTGTTTCTTCATGTGATTTGTAATTTAGGATTATGAGTTTCTCATTAATAGAGAACACTGTATTAAAAATATGCAGCCAGGATGGATACAGCCAGCCCTTCAGAGACATTTTGCAATTGTTTTTACTTAGTGCCCTAGGATGAATTCTTAGGCTAATTTTTTGACACAGATGCTCCTGCACTACACATAACCCTGGGTATGAATTCTGAATGGATACTGCCTTTTCCCTTCACTAGAGACAGGTAGGCTTCATTACTGTGCCCATGTGCTGGGACATTGTCAGCTTGTTCCTTCTCCTACATAGGGATTTCAAATTTAATCCTGAGCTCCTAGATTAAAGAGACCCATAAACTTCCTAAATGCAAATCATAATCTGTTTGTGCCATTACCACATTGCTTTTTAGATCGTCCTGTCTTAGAACTGGTACTTCCTTCTGTTTCTGTCTCTCTCTCTCTCTCCCTCACGCATGCACGATGGGTACTGTATATGACATTATATAATTTCTAAGTGATCACCCTGAAAAATCTAGTACCCATCTGACACCGTATATAGTTGTGATAATATTATTGACTATATTGCCTATGTTCAAATTCCCTGTGGCTATTCTGGAACCACCAGTTTCTACTTCCTAACCCCTTTACCTTTTCACTCATCACCTTAAGCCCACTGTCACTGAGCAACCATCCAAATGTTCTCTGTATCTATGAGTCTGCTTCTGCTCTGCTTGTTCGCTTATTTTGTCTTTTACATTCCACATATAAGTGAAATCATGTGGCACTTGTCTCCCTCTGTCTGACTTATTTCACTCCACACAATATGCTCTAGGTCCACCTATGTTGCTACAGATGGCAAGACTTCATTCTTTTTTACGGTTAAGTCATATTCCATTGTATACATGCACCACTTCTTTATCCATTCGTCTATTGAAGGACACGTAGGTTGCTTCCATATCTCCACTATTGTAAATAATGCTACAATAAACATATGGATGTATATGCTTTTTAATTTAGTATTTTGGGTTTCTTCAGATAAATACTGAGAAGCAGACTTGCTGGGTCCTTCTTTGTCTCTTGTTATATAGCCCTTGTTTTAAAGTCTACTTTGTCCATTATAAGTATTGCTATCCCAGTTTTTTTAATTCTTTGTTTCCATTTTCATGAAATATCTTTTTCTATCCTTTACTTTAACTCTGTGCTGTGTCTTTTGATCTGAAGTGAGTCTCTTTTGGACCACATATGTAAAGGTCTTGTTTCATTGCCCATTCAGGATCCATATGTCTTTTGACTGGAGCATTTAATCCATTTGCATTTATAGTAATTATTGATAAATATATATTTATTGTCATTTTATTATTCATATTTTTACCTTATTTTTCTCTTCTTCTTCTTAAAGAAGACCCTTTAACCTTTCTTGTAACCCTGGTTTGGTGGTAATGAACTCCTTTAGGTTTTCCTTGTCTGGAAAGCTCTGTATCTGTCCTTTTATTCTAAATAATAGCTTTGCTGGGTAGAGTAACCTTGGTTGTAGGACCTTGCTTTTCATCACTTTGAATATTCCTTGCCAATCCTTTCTGGCCTGCAAAATTTCTGTTAAGAAATCTTCTGACAGTCTTATGCGAGCTACCTTGTAGATAAGTAACTGCTTTTCTCTTGCTGCTTTTAAGATTCTCTCTTTGTCTTTAATGATGATGTATCTCCATGTGGACCTCTTTGGGTTCATCTTGTTTAGGACTCATTGCACTTTCCTGGACTTGTATGTCTATTTCCTTCATCAGGTTAGGGAATTTTTCTGTCATTATTTTTTCACATAGTTTTTAATTTCTTGCTTTCTCTCTTCTCCTTCCAGCATCACCATTTTGCAAATGATGGTAGCTTTGAAGTTGTCCCAGAGGCTCCTTACACTATCCCCCTTTTTTTTTTTTGATTCTTGCTCTTCTGATTGGGTGTTTTTTGCTTCTTTAGCTTCCAAACTGCTGATTTGATCCTCTGCTTCAACTATTCCACTGTTGATTCCCTATAATGGTTTCTTCATTTCTGATTGCTTCTTTTTTATGTTTTCTATCTCCATTTTTATGTTTCTTATCTCTTTTTTGAAATTCTCACTGAGATCATTGAGCATCCTTATAACCAGTGTTTTGAACTCTGCATCTGGAAGATTGCTTGTCTCCATTTTGTTTAGTTCTTCCTCTGCAGTTTTACTCTTTTCCTTCATTTGGGACATGTTTGTATGTTTCCTCAATTGGGTTACCTCTCAGTGTTTGTTTCTATGTATTAAGTAGAGCTGCTAAACTTCCCAAACTTGGTAGAGTGGCCTTATATAGCAGGTGTTCTGTAGGGTTTATTAGAAAAAATTCCTTGAACACTGGAGCTGGGTACTCTAGGTATGCCCTCCCACCTGTGAGCAGTGTGAACCCCCCTGTTGTAATTGAGCCTTGAGTGCTGCTGGCACATCAATAGGAGGGATTTTTCCCCAGGCCTATCTTCTGCAAGTACTGGCTATGAACACAGAGGAGGATCAGCTCTGCAGGGCTGACTCCACAGCACTGGACTTATTTTAGCGTGGTTCTGTTGCCCATTGAATTTGCCCCTTGAGTGTGTCTTTTGTGAAGGTGCTTGGGTGGTGCTTTGATGTGGCAAGTGCAGTTCAAGGTCAGCTGCCACTTGTGCCTTGCCTGGGGATCACGCATGAGATACAAAGTGATATGCAGGTAGTTGCTACTTTTGCTGGGCTGGAAGAACCCAGAAGAGGCTAAGCTGTGGACCAAGTCCAGCTGCCTCTAGTGCTGGGCCTGGGGCCATTTAATGAGAGGTACAGGGCAGGCAAAAGCCAGATGCT
This sequence comes from Mormoops blainvillei, assembly GCA_004026545.1. Classification (NCBI taxonomy): domain Eukaryota; kingdom Metazoa; phylum Chordata; class Mammalia; order Chiroptera; family Mormoopidae; genus Mormoops; species Mormoops blainvillei. Next base: position 75,745 of record PVJD01003261.1, on the reverse strand, counting down.
GCATATTTGAGAGATTTTAGGAAAGTAGTAATCATACTGAAGACAGTCTGTTTGAATGGAAAAGCCACTGGAAATGGCTTGGGTGCACCCGCAAGTTTGGTGGGGCAGAGTCTCAGGAAATCTCCAGGGTGAGGCAAACGCTGTTAGCCAGGTTGATGGAGACTCAGCTATGGTGCCCACCTGTCAGCTCTGTGGGGGCAGTGCTCAGCAAAGGGAAAAGGACCTTTGCCAGGACTTCTGTCTGGGAGAAAGCTGCCCTTCCATCTCTCCTTCAGATGCCAGATAACTGAGTTCCTCCAGTATGTCCCTGGTGCTTCAGCACTGGAGCTCAAAGTGGGTGACTCTTAGTAAGTACATGGATGGGGCCTTTAGGAGGAATGCTTGGGATGCCAGTAGCCCTCTGTCTCACTCAGCCACAATCCCCACTGGTTTTTACAGCCAGGGGTTTTGGAGACTTCTCCTCCTGGCACTGGAACCTTGGGCTGGGGGCGCCTGGTATGAGGATCGGACTCCTAACTCCTCTCAGGGGACCCACTACTGAGATATTTCTCCTGATTTGTATCCTCTACACATGGGTGTGGGTCCTGCCATTACCTCTCTTTGCCCCTCCTACCAGTCTCAGTGAGGCTTCTTCTTTATATCCTTAGTCATAGGACTTTTGTTCAGCTAGATTTCAGATGGTTCTGAATGATGGTTGTTGTTCTGTAGTAAATTTGATGCAGTTGTGGAATATTCTAGAACCGCTTCTTTCTTTTTCTTTTTAATTGGTAATGTTATACATATATATTTTTAATATATTTTATTGATTATGCTATTACACTTTTCCCATTTTTTCTCCCCTTTATTCCCCTCTGCCCTGTACCCCCTCTCCCACCAGCATTCCCCCACTTAGTTCATGTCCACGGTTCTTACATATAGTTTCTTGGGGTTCTCCATTTCCTATGCTGTTCTTAACCTCCCCCTGTCTATTTTGTGCCTACCACTTATATTTCCCATTCTCTGCACCTTTTCCCCTATTCTCCCCACTTCCCCTCCCCGCTAATAACCCTCCATGTGATCTCCATTTCCGTGATTCTGTTCCCATCCTACTTGTTGCTTCATTTGTTTTGTTTTTGTTTTTGTTTTTTTAGGTTCAGTGGTTGATAGATGTGAGTTTGTTGTCATTTTACTGTTCATGTTTTTCATCATCTTCTTTTTCTTAGATTAGCCCCTTTAACATTTCATTTAATAAGAGCTTGGTGATGATGAACTGCTTTAACTTTACTTATCTGGGAAGCACTTTATCTGCACTTCCATTCTAAATGATAGCTTTGCGGGGTGGAGCATTCTTGGATGTAGGCCCTTGTCTTTCATGACTCTGAATACTTCTTTCCAGCCCCTTCTTGCCTGTAAGGTGTCTCTAGAGAAATCAGCTGATAATGTTACAGGAACCCCTTTGTAGGTAACTCTCTCCTTTTTTCTTGCTGCTTTGAAGATTCTCTCCTTCTTTTTAATCTTGGGTAATGTAATGAATGATGTGCCTTGGTGTGTGCTTCTTTGGATCCAACTTCTTTGGGACTCTCTGAGCTTCCTAGAAGTCTATTTCCTTTGCCAGATTGGGGGAGTTCTCCTTCTTTTTTTTTTTCAAATAAGTTTTCAATTTCTTGCTCTTTCTCTTCTCCTTCTGGCACCCTATGATTCAGATATTGGAGTGTTTAAGGTTGTCCCAGAGGTTCCTCAGCCTCTCCTCATTTTTTTGAATTCTTTCTTCATTCTGTTCTGGTTGAATGTTTCTTTCTTCTTTCTGCCCCAAATCATTGATTTGAGTCCCGGTTTCCTTCTCTGCACTGTTGGTTCCCTGTATATTTTGCTTTATTTCACTGTAAGCATCCTGATTACCAGTGTTTTGAACTCTGCATCTGTTAGGTTGACTATCTCTTCATCGCTTAGTTCTGTTTTTGGAGCTTTGATTTGTTCTTTCGTTTGGGCCATTTTTTGTTGTTGGTGGTGGTGGGGGGTGGGTCTAGGCATGCCTATTATATTGTGAGGGGTGGGGACTTAGGTGTTCACCACGGCAAGGCAACCCACATCCCTGCCTTGTGGCACTGTATATGGGGGACGGGTCTGGGAGGGAACAATGCCGCTTGCTTGGCTCTTGGCCAGCTCTCAGTTGCTTCCCCTGCTACTCACAAGGAAATTGGGCCCTTCTCGTGCTGATTCCCAGGTGGGTGGGTTTGTTATATTCTACGACCCTGTGGTTCTGTCAAACAAACTCTCCTGTGAGACTGGAAGTCTCTTCTGCCACCGCAATCCCCATAGGTTTTGACCAGTAGAGGTTTTGAGGCTTTCTTTTCCCACACCAGAACCCTGGGTTGCATAGTCTCTCTCACTCCCCAGTTGTTCCTCTCAGTTTATCCGCATTCAAATGTGTGACTGCCAGGTCCACCAGTGGCTACCTTGCCTGCCCCCCACAGTCTGCCAGCCACAGGCTTAATGCGTGTCCTCTATACCCCGGCTGCCCATCTCTGCCCCCCCTATCAGTCTGGATGAATGTTTCTTCTTTAACTACTTGGTTGTCGGACTTCCGTACAGTTCAGTTTTCTGGCAGTTTTGGTTATTTTTTGTTTTTTAATTTGTTGTTGTCCTTCTTTTTGTTGTGTAAGGAGACAAAATGTATCTACCTACACCTCCATCTTGTCCGGAAGTCCTACCTACGCCACCTTCTTGACCAAAACTGCCTACCAAAAAAATCAGAACAAGACATCTGTGTTGCTTCTTTGAAATTTAAAAACAAGTGTAAGAATTTCACAAATTATGTTTTCCATGCAAGGTTTTCTTGCTAGCTTCTGTACAAATGTTGATGTTCAAATAGCTGCTTGTAAATTATTAAGCTAATGTAACCCCAAATGCTTTGCTATATAACTGCTGAGGAAGTTCATTCCTTTGAACTTCTACAATAAACTGAACCACAGCCTGATGTGTTGTGAATAACAGGGTGGGGCTGGGCAGGGACTATCTCCCACTTTGAGAAAATTTCAGGGAGTGTACTGTAGAGGAGCAAATATTTCTGAAACAGTGCAATCGTCTTTTGCTTTTTCTTACTGAGAGACCAGAAGGACAACAGTTTTAATAAAGATTCTAGTAAAAATCCTAAGCCCTTTCTAGCTCTAGAATTCTCTGATTTTTCTATGACCTTGACACATTTTCTTGACAAATCATGTAGCCTGTATGTAATTTTGTGACCGAGTCCCAGGCATAAAAGTTGCTCGATCTTGTCAAGCTGCTCTCCAGTTCTATCATAGCACCCCAGCAGGTCCATAGATGTGAAGTAGACTGTATTCATCTTTTTTGCTGTTAATATTTTTTCATATATTTTACCATATAATTTTATGACATGTCAAAATACTTCATTATTTAAAGGGAATGTTAATTACTGAATGCTTTCTAAACATGACATATTTCAAAATATACCCTTTTGGAAGTTTTTATTACTTCCACTGAATATGCTATACTTTTGAGATATTTTGCCTCAATATTCTCTTTGGAAGCAACAAATTAGTAATAAGTCAGGAATACAACACAGTTGAAATAAAAGCAAACGATTTATTTTTAAAAAATAGAGCAAATATTCTTTCAACACTTGATACTTAAAAGTTATTTCTGAAACCTCACCATATTATTTTAGATGAAATATATAAAACAAATTATTACAAAAATAAATCAACCCATCTCAGAGCTGAATTTCATTCAGTGTTTGGACTGAGATGGAATCAGTTGTTAGCTGCATGATCAGAGCATAGACACTGAGTTGTTTTATTTTCTTAATTAAGAATTATCATTTCAAACCTTGTCAGTGGTTTACAATGGCAATAATCCCTACCAGAACAGTTGTTCTTCTAGATCCTAAGTGGGTTGCCAGAACATTACCCTTGACTTGGCCCCTCATGGTCACAAGAGAGATAACGAGGGTCGACAATCATTTCTAGAAAATTATCATGGGTGGGCTGTTCCCTAGATTATGCAACTTGCCTTTAAAAACAATTGTTAATGTGTTTGTCATTTAAAAATGACTAAGATCAGCAAGGCTAATGAAAACGTTTAAATCCTTATCAGTCAGAACGGAAAAGGACTGGCTCCAAAGTTGCTGACCTCAAAATTTTTGTGCTGCTTTTGTTGGTCCTGTCTGCTGATGCACATAATCTACTGATGTGTGGCTTGGCATGCCATAGAGACTTATTCATCCATGATATATGTGAAAGGGGCTTCCGGCCCTCTACATTGCTGTGGCACATTCCTCAAGTCCTCTACAAAGGTTTTAATTGACGTCTGTGACTAATGAGCATGAAGTCCCAGAAGAAACGAAGCACAGTCTTCCATTCCCATTAAGACAAGCTGCAAGCTCCAAGCTTATCAAGTTTAAACCAGGAGAAGCTAGGGCCAAAGGCTAGAGATAAAATAGTCCCTAATAATTTCATAAATGGCAATAATAAATCTTAGCCAAATTACACTGAGTCTTTAGTGTTATTACCAAAGCCATCATAGCTAAGGACCTTACTTGCCTTACTATGAAAAGCAACATATCTCTTTTCAGGACAATCTGAATTAACCCTGCTTTGCCTAAAGTTTAGTCTAAGGATATTTCTCCAAGTAAACTCAGCTTTCTCCTCTTGTGTAGGCAAGCAATCTCATTCTGCCTGAGGTCACGAGAGATGAAGTGCTGATGAGAAATGTATTGAGCTGATGAGAAATGTACAGCAAATCCTGATGTCAATGGTTCTGCCTTAGGACTTCTGATATTTTTGTTTTTTAATTTAAATTTTCAATTATGTGCCTTGCTGTAGTGCAATAGAGGAGTAAGTGGATTAGAGAAGAAGCAGATCAAAGAATTCAGCTGTTACATATTTACTATATTTGGTCAAGAATGTCAGATGTGTAAGGTCAGTAAAAATCAGTAAGAAGTGGCTGAACTTTTTGCAGTTTAAGTAAGTTGAAAAAATATGCTGCATCTTTTTTACAGTGTGGTCTATACTCAGATGCATCATCTTCATATTGTGTCTGTGCTGCTTGTCTCTGGCAAGATCATAAATGCAAACGCGGGCACTAAAATAAAGTAGCAGTTATACTTTTGTGCATAGTGATTGCATTTTTACATTAGCATCAAAGAAAAACACAATTTAAAAACTGTAAAAAAAATTCAGTAAGTTTCAGGGACCGCAGAAGAGGTCATGTCCCTTTGCTAAATCTCAGCACTGATGTTTGAAAGACACTTAGAGGTCTCATTTGGCCATTGGTGTTACAGACTTTGTACTTCTAAGTGGCATAAGTGACTATGAAGACATTTAATAAAAATATTTTAAATATTTTTAAAGTATATAATCATCAATTTTAAAATCAGAAACTGTTATGTTCTTCCCCAGTCCCATTGCTGGTCTTGATTTTAAACAACTATCTCTCTACCATGGGACCCTATTATTTCTTGTCCTATATATCTGTATCTTATCACTTCTATTTAGCTATCTCATTCACTTTATAATTTCCTTTTGCCCATCCCTAGAAACTTGGCTAGAACTTTCTTTCATCCGGTCCAGAGTGGTCAGTCTTCAGTTTTGCATTGAGCTCATTATTGCTCTTAATCAGGTCCAGATTCTGGTTAAGATCAGAGTCTTAATCAGGTCACAGGGCTCCTGAGTCTCGGCGCATACACCTCATCCCACGTCAGCTCTGACCACCCTGCCCCTGCCTCCCTCCTTCGTCCTTCCCAATAAGACCTGTATCCTTAGCATCTACAGAGTATTTTAGAAACTTGTTGATTGTCCTCTCCTGCCACCTCTCACACGAAACTGTTTCTGCCTGCAGTGTGCAAGTTTTAACTCCGCCTTTCGATGAAAACTTCCTTGATTGGGACTATTGGATTATTTGAAGTGTTACTGACCTCAAAGACATGAAATAACTTAAGCAGCGCTTATTTCCTATATATAAACAGATGTAATTGGCAAGACTGTTTCATGATTTTGCTGGATACAAGATTATAGGACACTTTAAGGCAGTTATTGGGTTTCATATCCTGTAGCAGCTTGCATGAATCCATGAGCTTTTAAGTTGCATAATCAATATTACAGGAGTTGATGATGGTGGTGGTATCCCGCTCCCTAAATGAACTTCTAGCAAAGATATACCTAGAATGTAGAGTTGGCAGAGCAACATGGAGTTCCTGCATTATACTTTAAGAACTAAAAATGATAAAGAAGCACCCAAAACAGATAAATCATCCAGTTGCTCATAAAAATCAAAACAAAGTCCACTGGGATTACCTTTTTATGTGCATAGTAAGTTCTCAATAAATATTAAATTTACTGTCATTGGAATATGTTTTCCATAACATAACTAATCACCATCATCAACTTTTCCAGCAATTTTTCTATAAAACCTCAAAAATGCCACAGGTCATTTTAAAATCAGTGCAGCAATTGGTGGTTACGACTCTTTAAATTGAAGCCCTTTGATCTAAGGGCGCAAGCTTCTGTCTTCCCTTGGTGTACCTGAAGGATAAAAAGTGAAAGCCTTCCAAGGCTGACATGACAGTGATAACGGTTCTTCCTCATGGAGAAATGAGAATACATGTCTTTAGATTACTACATGAGTAATTTAGTTAAAACATAAATAGTTATTTTAGTTTAGTATTATTGAATATTGAACCAGATAATAGTAGAAAATATGCAATCACCTTCCCTATATTTTATTAAAAAGAGGATAACACACTGAGATCCAAGATGAATTTGTAGACTAATTTAAACTCTACAGACCTTGGATTTTACAGTTGTCAATAAGAGTTACCTTGTTCTTTGATTACATGGTGTTTCTTTGCAGGTAGTTTTAATTTTGGAACACTGAAGCAAAGATATGCAAATTTAACTTTGGAGTTTAACACATATCTTTTGCCAGAGACATTTTACTGATCCTATGCTATTTAAAGGCCAAGTGGAACTGTTATGGTGAAAATCTGAAAAGAATGTCAGAATTAACACAGTATGGAGATCACATTTTCACAGAAATAATGATTCCAAGTCTTGCAATTTAATTTGCATGGTTGAATGAACTTGTCTTTCTCCTACTCCAAAAACACAGCCTACCACATCCTGATCTACAGCCCTTAGGAAAAGAGGCCAAGTCCCTGAATTAGCATTTCATAATTATGCCCACTCCATACCTTCATACCCAATAATAATTTTTTAATTAAAAATATGAATTGTAAGCCTATAAGCCTGCCTTTCTGGGAAAATGATGGGAGAAGGAAAGAACTGTTTCTATATATTTCTTTTAACTAAAAATAAAGTCACTTAACCTAAAAAGAGCAATCAGACATATTTCAGGTGGGGAGGTTGTGAACTGTCACAGAAAGGAATACATCGTGTTACCTGGAACTGGAGGAAATATACTTTGGACACTTTCTCAGGGGAGTTGGGAAAATTCATTCTAGGAGAATTTCCTTAGCTTACTTTTATGAGTATGTTATTAGAGTCTTGCCCTCTGTGTTAATGAACATAGTTCTATAAAAACAATCCCCACATCTCAGTGACTTATCAATATAAAGTTTTGTTTATTATTCACAACACTGTCCAATGGCAGGAGGATGAGGACCACGTGAGGGCCCTGCTCCAAGCTGTCGCTGATGGACCCAGGATACTTACAATGTATGGCTTTGCTATTTCTAGGGCTCCTACCTTCTCTACAGTCAGCCCACCAGTGGGAGCAAATCATCAAGGACTTCCCAGGAGGTCTTCTGGGGCCAGGTCTGAAAGTGGTGTGCGTCACTTCTGTCCTCCTCCCATTGGCCAGGACTCAATTGTACATCCCCCACTCTGCAAGGGAGACTGAGAAATGAAGCTGAGGTGGCTGCCAAGGGGGAAAGAAATAGGATTTGATGAACACAGAGCAGTTTCTGTCACATCCTCCATCATTTTGAATTGGGGTTAATTAACAAGGTCTGTGAAATAGCCCCCACTGTTGGTCCTGAAAGCTAGTAGCGGTAAGAGCATATGGGACCATGTATGCCCATTCCAGACAGTTGTAGGTAAACGTTGTCTATTAGGGATGGTGCTCAGTTTTAGATGCTGTGGGGGGTGTAAGATGAGTCAGATATTGTCTTTGCTCTCAGGCAGTAAACAGTCTCCTAAAGGAATAGGCTGTTTGTATAACCAGCTATGTTCTAGCTTGTGAAACAGGATGTTAAATTGGAAGTTTCTGCTGAGGCTCCTAGTTCTAATAGATATGAAATTTCAAAGTGATATACCAGATCAAGGTGTAGATTTTCAAAGGCAAATCAAGAAAGGGTTCTATAATCTAAACTTTTCTTAGCTATAAAAAGTATATAAAAGGTCCCTGAGAGTGAAAGTTGAGAAAAAATTTCATGAGGAGAATTTCTTTTTCTTTTTTCCAATTAACTTTAAAAAAGAAATCATGCTGTATTCTCCACCCATATCCCTGTCTGCCACCCACCTACAGTCTAGTAACTGACTTCAACAGGACCTTTTTGAGAACTTGACACTTACTCTCATGGGTTGGGAGAGGAGACAGAGAGGCTGATTTCTCCCTCCAACCTGAGAAAGCTGGCAGAGCTATTCTGATGGCAGAAGCAAAGGAAAGCTCTTGCCGAGTTGAAATCAACCTGACTCGCAAATTTGTTCAGTAAAAGGATGTGGCGGGGGAAGCATCTTAGATTCTGTCCAACATGGCCACCTGGAGGGGTGATGGGACCCTGGCAGAGAAAAGCTGGAGGTGGACCGACCGCTAAGTGCCCAAGGTCCAAGGAAGAAGTGGCCAACCGAATTGAAGCCAACCTCTACAGTCAGCCAGTCAAGCGTGGGAAAAGCCCTCTGAAGTGGTCTTCTTTAGAAAGAGTCAACTTGAAATATAGGCCACACTCCCTTATGATTCTATTATCAAAAACCTCTTTTCTGTCCGTCTTATCAATCTTTCTTACTTCAACCATGGAGATGGAAGTTGGTCAAAAACAGCAGTTAGTGAGTGAAGGAGGGTGGGAGCGAGAGAGACAGAGGGAGCTCGACACTGTTTCTGTGGCAGACAGCAGCTAGCCCGCAAGCAGCTTCCGCTGGGAGATGGAAAAGTTCTGCCTGGTGGTTCAAGTGTGGATGGATATTGGACTTGACATCCCAACTTCTGGATGGAGACTGTGTTTTGTAACCTACAGCAGAAAACTTTTTCTGCACTCGGAATAATCAGAGAAGTCAGGGTTTTACCAGAGTTTTCATCAGGGGCAGGCTTAAAGGCACAGTGACAGGCTAAAACGATGTTTTTCTTTTTTATGCCTACAGCTGACATAGCTGATGCATTCAATGTGCCATTTATATCTGAATTCAGGTGAAGGGCTGCAGGAGAAGTACAAATAACACGCTCTGGGAGATCTAAGCTGATGTGAGGTGTGCCTAAGGAAAGGCAACACGGAGGAGGCACCAGACCTTAAAGGGACAGGAGCTAGGCCGGAAGGGTGATTGGTGGGGCTTTGTTAAAGGCATTTCGAGCAGAGCAAACAACATTAAAAAGGCAAGGAATGTGTCAGAATAGACTCATCCATAGTGAACAAAGGTGAGAGATGCTGATAATGGGGAGGCTGTGCAGGGGCAGGGATGAGAGGCAATGAGAAATCTCTGTACCTCCCTCTCTACTTTGTTGTAAAGCTAAAACTTCTCTAAAAAAGGGTCTTCAAAATAAAAAGGCAAGGAGACAGAAAAACACAGCAGATGCATATAGAGTAGCAATTAGTTCCATTTGGCTGAAGCTAAGCATGGGGCGATAATGGAAAATGAGATAGGAAGTGTTGGCTTCCAGCTTGGGTAAAAGATTTCAGGCGTGCTTGAAACCTTAGCAGGGAGTCCTCCAAAAAGGTAAGGAATCAAGGACAAAGCAGGTGACCATGGCAAAAGTAGAGCCTTGCAGTTGGACTGACCTTCATGGGAGGTAGACAAATATCTACCTTACATTGTCTACCTCGCAGTACCCAGTGAGGTATGCGACACTAGTTTTTATTCAGATAAACCAGGTTGATTTCCAAAGGTAGGGGGCAGTGTAATGTGATAAGTGATGTGTGAAAATAAGGAATTGTAGGCAGTGGGGATGATAAATTCAGTCTAAGTGGTACTGGAAAGGAGTCATTTAATCTTGGAGTAGTTTGGGGAGTGAAATCTGCATAGATAGGAAAAACTTCTTTCTGGACAGGCAGCTCCAAAACACCTCCGACAAGTAATTTGACTTCTCTAAGCCTTTGTTTCCTCATCTGCAATAATGTGGCAATAATAATGTGTGATCATAAAATCTACACCCAGCCCATTGCCTGGCACAGACCTGGGGACCAGGAAGAAGCAACGCCCTTGTCTTTTCTTCAAGAGGAGAAAGAGGTCAGAGATTCCTGACAAGTGGGCTGCAATTCAGGCTATGGTCTCCTTCTGAGCAAGGGAACGAGGCAAACCCAGAGTCCAGTGCAGACGCTCTGTTCCGTGGACCAGCTGTCAGCGGGAGCTGGCAGAGGCTGTAGGCCTGTGGACCTTCGGAATCCCTCGAAACTGAGCTTAGGGTGACACCCACCCCGTAGCATTTCTGAGTTTGCTGGCCTTGGAGGTGACTGGCTCAGGGACTGAGGGGGGCTGAGTTTGCAGGTCACAGGTTCTCGGTGTTTGAAAGTAGGCTGGGAGGCAGAAGAGAGGAACTGGAAAGAGGAGAGGAAGTGGGCAAGCCAGGGAGTTTGAATGTTATCGTGATGCCGTTGCAGGCTTTTAAGGAGGACAGAGGTAGACGAGGGGAGAGACCTGAGACCACGCATATTCATGCAGCCGTGGAGATGGCGAGGCGAGCAGGTGGGGCAGCCTGGAGAGTGAAAACAGCACGGGCCGTGCCTGGAGGCAGAAGGGAGTGGCAAGAGTCAGGACACAGGGGCTCTAGTCAAAGCTCTGCTGCTCAGCTTCCTGGGTCTTGGCTTTCCCATCCATCCAGCGGGCTCACAGTGACACTTCACTTATCCATAGGTTGTGATCAGAAATGTCATTTATCCAAAATGCAGCCAAAACAGAGAAGTAAGTAAAAGTGGACTTTGGGCAGTTAGTGTTGACATTATTGTAAACTTCATGCTGACAACATGAGACAGTACTCCCCTCCACTTTTTTCATCAAGGACTATACATTTAATTTGGGCACAATTTTAATATGTTTGACCTTCCAGTTACTCTTCCCAGAGAGCTTAGGATACAAATAAAGAGGGGACTTTAGAGTATTAGATGTGAGTAAAAGCAAACAAGGGTGGGGAGCACACCATAAGGAGAGATAAAAGGAAGCAAAGGACCTGTTTTTTTGTTTTGTTTTGTTTTGTTTTAGTTTTTTTGTAGCATTATGCCTTTTTAAAAAGATTTTATTTATTTGTTTTTTTAGACAGAGGGGAAGGGAGGGAGAAAGAGATGGAAAGAAACATCAATGTGTGGTTACCTCTCACGTGCCCCCTACTGGGGACCTGGACTGAAACCCAGGCATGTGCCCTAGACTGGGAACCGAACTGGCAACCCTTTGGTTTGTAAGCTGGTGCTCAACCCACTGAGCCACACCAGCCAGGGCTAAAGGACCTATTTTTTTAAAAAGCAATATGGATCCATTCAGTGTAGGGAGAAAAAAATGTTTACTTCTCCATGTGCTCTGGGGCCCATCTGTATTTGTGCTATAGTTTCTGAAATCTGCCAGCATCATTGAGCAACTGAAGCTTGTAAAGATAATTCTGAGTCATCAAGAAATGAATAAATTCCATCCAGAAGCTTCTATCATATAAGAGGCAGGGAAGGGGACTAGAATACATTTTTTAAGTTCTATTCAAAATCATACAATTAAAAAATGTGGGCCTTTCAAGGGACAAGTGTTTATTATATGAATTCATTTATTCAGTATTTATCTAGTGTAGGTCACAGTATTCTTATACATACCCACTGTGATTATAAGTATGCAGAATTTTTTTTAAAAAGAAACTGATATACCAAAACATAGTCAAACAAATACTTATCTTGAAGGCTATACATTGAAACTGATCATTCTACTTTACCGAAAATATTTTTATGGCCTGTGTTTATTGCCTCTACAGCCTTTTTAATGAGTTTATAATAATACAAAACATAAGCCTTCTTTTTTCTTTTTCAAATCCTCACTCAAGGATATATTTATTCATTTTAGAGAGAGAAAGAGAGAGAGAGACATCTATGCGGAGAGCGACATTGATCCATTGCCTGCAGTACACGTCCTGACCAGGGATTGAACCCGAGACCTAGGATGTGCCCTGACCAGGGATCGAAGCCGCAACCCATTGTGTATGGGACAATGCTCCAACCAACTGAGCTGCTTGACCAAGGCAACAACAGCCTTTTTACTTTAGAATCTAAAGTTATCATTTACAAAGAAAACCATCAACAATGACAATGTATTTTGAGCTTGGTTTTTCTAGAAAAACTTAGCCGAGCATTTTATTTATGCCATAAAAAGGAGACACTGGCTGGCCCTTGAAATTAAGTCAGAATGATGCTGAGTTACCCATATTATTCATTTTTTTAATGCTTACAAAATCATTAGGCCTACTCTAAAGGTAGAAATGTTGCCACTATTGAGAAGATTTTCTTTTTTTTTAATGTTTAACCATAGACTCTGTTGGCAAGGTCCCGAGTAAAGTATAAAAGGTGGCTTGAGCAACAACACCATTAAAATAAGGTAACAGCACTCATTTAATAAGTCCTAACACACTTGTTTTTAAAATGCATCACATGGAATCGCATTTGATAGAGCATTGACATTAATCCCTTTACAAAAGTAAAATATCGCTGTCATCCCCATTCTCTTGAAGGCTGCCTTGGAGCCTGAAGATTGCAAAGACTCGAGTTCACCCTCACTCCGGTGGGCAGGGTCGTAGTTCTCTCCTGCCCCCTGCAGCTAGGGTGGCTGATGACTGAATCTGGCTGAGACCCGACGCCTTGGAGGTGCCCAGGCATGTAGCAAAGTGTCCGTACGCCCTCTGGAGAGCGCACTCCCAGCGGTGATTCAGAACAGGGAACGACACTCTGCAAACAGTATGATCTCCTGCTCCACCTACACCTTCTTTGAAAGGCCAGACAGCATTTGCACAAACCTGCTTCTCTCGAGATGTCTAGCACCACAAAGGTGGGCCAAGAGCCAAAACTTTCTGCCCAGACTTTGTTTTAAGTTATTACAAACTGAGTTCATCTTCTAAGCATGTTATTTAAAACATAGAGTGAAATCATATTATTATATAAAGTATTATAAGCCATTTATTTCCTTACTGGCATGTGCCAAGCCTGAACTTGAAAAGAGTAAAGACAGTATGTTGTATTTGGAAGGTCAGCGTGAAAAATATCCTATTCATCCTAAAGACTATGAAGAGTTAAAACTTAAATATCTATTTATTCCCTTATTAAACTGATGTCATGACATCTCATTAAAAACACTCCCTTTCTACTCATGGTCTTAAAAAGCAAAGGTTTAAGTAGGCATGTCAGCTCATCTCTGGCAGTTCTTTTAAATGCACAAATGAATTCTGCTGGGATGGTTTTAATTGCAAAGAATATTTGTTTTGCTTTAAATAACATAACTTAAAATAGAAAAGTAATATAGCTTTATTGTAAATTTTAAAAATACAGAACTATAGAAAGAATTTAAGAAAAATCCAAAGATAACCACTGTTAAAAATTGGACTCTGCAAAAGACACTGTTGAGAGAATGAAAAGACAAAATACAGATGGAAAAAAATTTTTTCAAATCACATAGTTTGGAGAAAAATGGTATCCAAAATGAATAAAGAACACTTAACATTCAACAGTGAGAAATCAAACAACCCAGTTTAAAAAAAAACAACAAAACAGGTAAATGACTTGAACAAACACTTTACCATAAAGCATATATGGATGGCAAATAAACATCTATGGATGATGACAAGGTGTTTAATGTTATTAGTTTCTGGAAAAATTCAAGTTAAACCATGATAAGATACCTCTATGTGTGTATTAGAATGGATGAAATTTGAAAGTCTGACAATACCAAGTGTTGGTGAGAATGCAGAGCAAGTGAGACTCATATCCTGCTGGTGGAAAAGGAAAATGGTGCAGCCACTCACGTTGGAAAACAGCTTGGTAGTTTCTTATAAAGTCAAACATACGCTCACAATATGGTTCAGCAATCCCATTTCTAGGCATTTACCCTAGAGAAATACAAGCCTGTGTTCGCACAAAAATGACTACACAAATATCTACAGAAGCTTAGCTCATAATCTCCAAAAACTGGCAACAGCCCAGATGTCCCTCAGAGAGTGAGTGGTTAAACAAACTGCGATACGCACGGGAAATAGTCCTCAGCAATAAAGTAAGATGAAATTTTGATACGTGCAATTACCTGCATAAGTCATAAAATAATTGTGTTCCTTGAAACAAACCAAACAAAAAAGTTTACCTAATATATGATTCCAATGATATGACATTCTCTGAGAGACAAAAGCGTAGTGACAGAACATCGGTCGTTTAGGATCAGAGGATGGTATGATTACAATAGACAGCAAGAGGGAATTCTGATGGGTGATGAAACTTTTAGGTATCTTGGTTGTAGTAGCACTTACATGAAACTACACGTGTTTAAATTCATAGAACACACACACTTAATCAAAGGTCAATTTTATTGTGTATTAATTTAAAATAAATAGCCCTGGCCAGGTGGCTCAGTTGGTTAGAGCATTGTCTTGTACACCAAAAAGGTTGCAGTTCGATCCCTGGTCAGGGCACATACCTAAGTTGTGGGTTCGATTCTTTGACAGGGCACGTGCGTGGATTGAGTGTTTGATCCCTGGTCTAGGCGCATATGGGAGGCAACTGATCAATGCTTTCTCTCTTACTTTGATCTCTCCCCTTCCCCCCCCCAATCTCTATCTCCCTTCCTCTCTTTCTAAAATCAATAGACATATCCTCAGGCAAGGGTTAAAAATAATAATAGTAAAATAAAATAATAGCATGAGTATATGTATGTACAAGGATTTTTATGAGAAAAGCTAATTTTACTATTAAATTATGACAGCATACATAATTTTTAAAGTAGTTCCAGAATTGTAATTGTCTTCATTATATGTTACAGCAAGTTTGAAAGCAATAGCCACATTTTTGGAGGAAATGAAAATTGTCCTTTTCTCCCCCTGCCAACTTAGAAATCTTTATTATGTAGTATTCAGGAAATCGCAGAATTTGTCTAGTCATCCATACTAATCCTTTCATGCAGTCACTGAGGAGTACTAGCATGTGAAATTTGAAAATAAGTATTTGATTAAGAAATTGAGTTCTTGTTGGTCTCCTGAGGATTCCTTCAATAACAAAATGATCCAGTACACAAACAAGTGTAATGTTTGCTTTCCCGGATTGTAAGTGGGCAGAGGTAAGAGCATGGAGGAGGTAAAAGACAGCCGTGGGAGGAAGAAGGATTTCTGGGTCAAGAAGCATCCCATTCAAAGTCCAGGGATTTCCATGTGTTGATGAATAATCCTGCCTGCTTGGCGCAGAATTGCATAGCAGGAAGTGTTTTGGAGAGAGAACGGATTAGTAAAAAAAAATGCAAAAATCTTAAATTGAAATAACTGGGTGTTCTGCCCTGGCTATGTACTCAAGCCCCTCAGTATTTAGTGGGAAAGTTCGTTCCAAATCTCTGTTAAAGTGTGTTCCAGCTTGAAGACTTGGTTTGGGGGAGGCATTGGGCTTCCTTGGAGTTGTGGCTGCAGCGCTGAGGCTTACATGCCTGTGATCTGCATTTAGGCTCCAGGATTCTTTGTGACGTCGTGGCAGTCACTCTGAGAAGTGACAACTGAGAGATTTCTTTGAGGGAATGTTGAGTCTTTAGGTAGGCGATTTTGGCAATTTTTAAAACTTTAAATATCTTGATGAAAAATAAACGTTAGTTGTAGAGTGGACAAGAATGAAAATGCCTCTTTCCCAGAATAAATGAGTAAACAAAAGGAGGGGTTGTATTTAGTGTTGATTTTGCCAGAACATTTAAATATCTGGGTTGGCTGTGTAAAGAGTTTATTAGCATTGTTCTTAACACCCAGATGATTTGATTGGAAAGGGTCAGACCACGACTCTGGAGTATTTCCACAGAATTCTGAGCCCCATCACTGGAATGAACACCTGTGGTCTAATTATTTCAGCCACTGTTCTTTAACAAATAACCTCTCTAGGGTTCATTGAACTTGTGGTGCCAAAAAGGCATAGATAATAAAAGCAGATTGAATCTGATATCTACTTTGGGTCATTTGGTAGGAGCCAAAAAATATAGCACAAATTTACAGACCTGTTATATTTGTTTTTTAAATGTTTTAAATTGACGTATTAAAACTTAAAAACAAGTAATCCATAACAGTGATGTTCATATAAATAATGATTAGATACTTAGGCTATCCTTTGAGGGTCTATTTAATTCCTAATAGAGCTGGGGCATGGACCCTAACCACCACATACCACACAACCTTATTTCTTTTGGAAAAAATGAATTCTAATATCAGACACAAAATAGAAAGTATGCGTCTCCAACCAGGCAGCCAGAGAAAGTGCCCTTCACCCACGCACTGCGTTATCCAGCAGGTAGGCTACACATTTCTTAAAGGTATAAACAAAGCAGGAACAATAAAATATTTGCTATGACCTGAATACTTGGGTCTACCACCCAAATCCACATGTTGAAATCCTGATCTCCAAAGTGGTGGTAATAGGAGGTAGGGCCTTTGTGTGCTAATTATGCCATGAAGGCAGAACCCTCCTGATTGAGATTAATGCCCTCATAACAGCAACCCCAGAGAGCTAGCCAATCCCTTCTGACCACACGAGGTTAGAGCAAGAACTCAACAATCTGCAGCCCGTAAGAGGGCCCTCACCAGAACCCAACCCTGCTAGTGTCCTGATCTTATACTTCCAGTTTCTAGAACTGTGATAAACTTCCGTTGTTTATAAGCCATGCAGTCTCTGGTATTTTTATGTCAGCTTAAATTTCAACAAATTTTGAAAAAATAATTTGATACGAATATTTGATATGAATATATGTACTTGATATAAAAGTTTTGAGGCACTCATGGGAAAAGTTAAAACTTTGATGCATGTTCTTAACTAAGTTTAGCATTACCTTTATATTGAACCAGTAGGGCTTCTGAAGGTCTTACTCAGGCTCTCCAAGCTGTCCTATTATTTCCTCCTTTATCAGTTCTGACAGTGTTGACCCAGCAATGGAACTTGGAGCTAGATTCTTAAGGGCCTCAACAAGTAGGGAGGGTTGTGGCAGAGGTTTATTTCATGGCGCAGAGTGGCAGAGTGGGGAGGGTCCTTGCAGTTGGTTAGTTCCCAGAGAGCTGTGGGGATTCCAACAGCAGTGGAGCCAGTGGGGTATCAGTAGTTCTTCTTGAGCTTGCATGCGCTAGAAATTGGGTCCTGCCTTCCTACGTGTACTTCAGGAAAGGTTGGCCACCTCAGAAAGTAAGAGCTTATGAAGTGTTTTGTCGTTTGTGTTTTTTTATTAATGGAGAAGATTTCATATTGGAAAGCACAACTCTGTAGGAAGGCTAAGCAATAGAGTAAGATTGGATACAGGTGATCTTGAAAAGTTCAGGGAGTGGGAACCTGAGAGAAACTGCATGAGTGGTGGGAAGAGAAGTAATCTCTGTTCAAGATTTTAAATTTTTGCAATAGTAAAAAAATAAATACGCAATCTTAAGATATAACCCAATCTTAAAATGGGCAAAAGAGCTGAACAGACTCTTACTCCAAAGACATACAAACGGCCAAACATATGTATTAAAATGTGTTTGATATCACTAACAACCAGGAAAATGCAAATGTAAGCCACAATGAGATGTCACCCTTAGGCCTTTAGGACGACTAGTGTCAAAAACAAAACAAAAAAAACCCCAAAACTTTAACAAGTGCTGGTGAAAATGTGAAGAAAATGGAACCCTGATACACTATAGGGAATCTAATTGGTGCAGCCACTCTGGAAAACAATTTCTCAAAAAATTAAAAATAGAACTATAGGTTCTGGACAACATGGAAGTACTCAAATCCTCCCACAACCACATCAAAAATTTAACCAAGCTGCAGAACAACTATCATTCAGAACTGCCTGAAATCTAGCTAAACAAGAAGTCCTACAACTAGTGATATAAAGACGACACCACATGGAGGCTGGTAGGAGGGGTGAAGATTCAGAAGGAGCTGGTCATATACCCACCTGTAGCAGAAAAAAAAAATCAGGAGGGATATCTCAGCTGCAGAGGCCCCCTTCTGAGGAGCAGAAGGGGTCCCAGCCCCACACCAGACCCTCCAGTCCAGGATTCAGTGCCAGGAAGAGAAGTCCTCCAAACTTACCTCTATAAAAACCAGCAGGGATTGTGGCTGAGTGAGTCGGAGGGCTTCTAGAGACCCAGACATTCCTCTTAAAGGGCCCATGTATAGACTTACTATGACTTACTCACTCTGAGCTCCAGCACTGGGGCAGCAGCTTGAAAAGTGCCAGGGATGTTTGGGAAGAACCCAGTTGTTTGCACCCAGACAGGTACTTGAGGGGCAACTATCTCTTAGATAGAAGTGCTGGCAGAGGCCATTGTTTCTTTGCTGAGCACTCCCCTCACAGAGCTAACAGATGGGTAACATATCTGAGTCTCCATCAATCTGGCTAACAATGTTCACCCCTCCCTGGAGACTCCCTGACACCTAGCCTCACCCAACTTGTGAGCCCACCAAACCCATTTCCAGTGGCTTTTCCATCCAAATAGCCTGTCTTGGCTCCAGTTGCAAAATTTCCTAAAATCTCTCAAAGGTTAACAAGCCACAGATAAGCCGCGTCTTCCTTTGGCATGCCCTGTACCTCTTACAAAGCAGCCCCAGACCAGGCACTACCTGCAGCTGGCCTTGGTTTGTAGCTTGTCCTCTCCCATGCCTAGCACAAGCAGCAGCCATCTGCAGATTGCTTTGTATCTCATGCTCGTTGGCCCTGGGTAGGGGACAGGCAGCAACTAACCTTGTCCTACACCTCCGAAGAGGCCCAAGCCAGCACACCTTGTGGACACTTTCAGACTGTGTGGAAGCAACAGTCAACAACTTCTAAAATCAACACACTTGAAGAGGCAAACTCAAAAGCACCAGAATCTTGCTGAAGTGAGTCTTTCTCCATGATCAGCCTCTGCACAGCAGATACTCTGCTGTGGTCACTGCCAGTCCTTGCAGCTGAGTGGCCTGCGGGTAAATCCCTTCCACTGACAGCAATCAAGACTCAACTACAATACGGGGTCCACACAGCCTCCCTGGGGAGTGCCTGGAGCACCCAGCTCAGGTAAGTAGGGAGGCTGTATCACTGGGCCTTACAGGACACTTACAACCTAAGACCACTCTACCAAGACTGGGAGATGTAGCAGATTTACCTAATACATAGAAACAAACACAAGAAGGCAGCCAAAATGAAGAGACAAAGAAACATGTCCCAGGTGAAAGAACAAAACAAAACTCCAGAAAAAGAACTAAGCATAATGGAGACAAGCAATCAACCAGATTTGAATCTACCAGAGTTGAAAACATTGGTTATAAGGGTGCTTAATGAGGAGACTTCCAGCTAAGATGGAGGCATAGGTCCATACACTTGAAACCAAACCAGATGAAAGACAACAACAAATTTAAAAACAATAAATAATCAGAACTACCAGAAAGTCGAACCATATGGAAGTCCAATAACCAAGGAGTTAAAGAAGCAGCATTCATTCAGACGGGTAGGGGGGGTGGAGATAGGCAGCCACGTGCAGAGAGGATGGGCAGCAAGACTGCAGCTGGCAGACTGGTGCCAGCTAGGCAGCGGCTGGCAGGCCAGGAGGTCCCACATTTGCATGTGGATAAACTGGGAGGGACAACTGGGGAGGAGAGAAACTGTGCAACCCAGGGTTCTGGTGTGGGTAAAGAAAGCCTCAAAACCTCTACCAGAAAAAAACTGTGGGTGTTGTAGCAGTGGGCGAAACTGCCAGTCTCAAAGGAGAGTTCATTTGAGAGACCTACAGGGTCATAGAATATACAAAAACCCACCCACCCAGGAATAAGCACCAGAAGGGCCCAATTTGCTTGTGGGTAGCAGAGGAAGAGACTGAGAGCTAGCCAAGAGCCAAGCAAGTGACATTGTTCCCTCTCGGATACCTCCCCCACATACAGCACCACAAGACAGCGATGTGTGTTGCCCCACCTGGGTGAATACCTAAGGCTCTGCCCCTCACAACGTAATAGGCAGGCTGAGACAGAAAAAATGTGGCCAAGACAAAAGAACAGATCAAATCTCCGAAAACAGAACTAAGCGATGAAGAGATAGCCAACCTAACAGATGCGGAGTTCAAAACACTGGTAATCTGGATGCTCGCAGAATTGGTGGAATATGGTCGCAAAATGGAGGGAAAAGGGGAGGTTATACAAAGTGAAATAAAAAAAAATATACGGGGAACCAACAGTAAAGGGAAGAAAACTGGGACTCAAATCAACAATTTGAGCAGAAGGAAGAAATAAATGTTCAACCACAACAGGATGAGAAACAAGAATTCAAAAAAAAATGAGGAGAGGCTGAGGAACCTCTGGGACAACCTTAAACACTCCAATATCTGAATCATAGGGGTGTCAGAAGGAGAAGAGAAAGAGCAAGAAATTGAAAACTTATTTGAAAAAAAAAATGAAGGAGAACTCCCCCAGTCGGGCAAAGGAAATAGACTTCCAGGAAGCTCAGAGAGTCCCAAAGAAGTTGGATCCAAAGAAGCACACACCAAGGCACATCATTCATTACATTATCCAAGATTAAAAATAAGGAGAGAATCTTAAAAGCATCAAGAGAAAGGGAGAGAGTTACCTGCAAAGGAGTTCCCATCAGACTATCAGCTGATTTCTCTAAAGAAACCTTACAGGCAAGAAGGGCCTGGAAAGAAATATTCAAAGTCACGAAAGACAAGGCCCTACATCCAAGAATGCTCCACCCCGCAAAGCTATCATTTAGAATGGAAGTGCAGATAAAGTGCTTCCCAGATAAGGTAAAGTTAAAGGAGTTCATCATCACCAAGCCCTTATTAAATGAAATATTAAGGGGACTAATCTAAGAAAAAGAAGATGATCAAAAACCTGAACAGTAAAATGACAACAAACTCACAACTATCATCAACTGGACCTAAAAAAAACAAAAACAAAAACAACCTAAGCAAACTGCTAGAACAGGAACAGAATCACAAAAGTGGAGATCACATGGAGGGTTATCAGCGGGGAGGGGAAGTACGGACAATGGGGGAAGAGGTACAGGGAATAAGAAGCATAAATGGTAGGTACAAAATAGGCAAAGGGAGGGTAAGAATAGTATAGGAAATGGAGAAACCAAAGAACCTATATGTACGACCCATGGACATGAACTAAGTGGGGGAATGCTGGTGAGAGAGAGGATACAGGGCAGAGGGGAATAAAGGCAAGAAAAAAATGGGACAACTGTAATAGCATAATCAATAAAATATATTTTTTAAAAAGGATGCTTAATGAACTTAGGGGAAGTGTAGAGAAACTTAATGAGAACTTCAACAAAGATATAGGAAAGATAAAAATGGAGATAGAAAACATAAAGAAGCAATCAGAAATGAAGAATCCATTAAAGGGAATCAACAGTGAAGTAAACAAAGCAGAAGGTCAAATCAGTAATTTGGAAGATAAGGAAACAGAAAATACCCAATCAGAAGAGCAAAAAGAGAAAAAGAATCCAAAAAAAATGAGGGTATTATAATGAGCCTCTGGTACAACTTCAAGTATACCAACATTTGCAAAATGGTGATGCCAAAGGAGAAGAGAGAGAACAAAATATTGAAAACCTATGTGGAAAATATAATGACAGAAAACTTTCCTAATGTGGTGAAGATAAACCCAAAGAAGCCCATTCCAAGACACATCATCACAAAAATGCCAAAACTTAAAAACAAAGAAAGAATCTTAAAAGTAGTAAGAAAAAGCAGTTAGTTACCTCCAAGGGAGCTCATATAAGACTGTCAGCAGTTTTCCCAACAGAAATTTTGCAGGCCAGAAGGGATTGGTAAGAAATATTCAAAGTGATGAGACGCAAGGACCTAAAACCAAGATAACTCTACCGAACAAAACTATTATTTAGAACCAAAGGACAGAAAGAGCTTCCCAAACAAGGAAAACCTAAAGGAGTTCACCACTACTAAACCAGTATTACAAGAACTATAAAATGGTCTTTTTTAAGAGGAAGAAGCAGGGAAAATATTTAAAAGTATGAATAATAAAATGACAATAAATACATTTCTATCAACAATTACCATAAATGCAAATGGATTAAATGCTCCAATCAAAAGACTTACGGAGCCTGAATGGATAACAAAACAAGACCTTTACATATGTGTCTAAAAGAGACTTACCAGATTGAACGATACACAAAGCCTGAAAATAAAGATATTTCATGAGAATGGAAGCAAACAGGAAGATCTAGGGTAGCAATACTTATACCTGACAAAATAGACTTTAAAATAAAGGATATATAACAAGAGACAAAGACCCAGCAAATCTACTTTTCAGTGTTTATCTGAAAAATCTCAAAACACTAAATCAAAAAGACATATGCATCCATATGTTTCTTGCAGCATTACTTACAATAGCCAAAATATGGAAACAACTTGTGTCCATTAATAGATGAGTGGATAAAGAAGAAGTGGTGCATATATGCAATGGAATATGACTCAAGCAAAAAACAAAAAAAGAATGAAATCTTGCCATCTGTAACAATTTGGATGGACCTAGTGGGTATTGTGCTGAGTGACATAAGTCAGATAGAGGAAGACAAACACCATATGATTTCACCTGTATGTGGAATCTGATAAACAAAATAAATGAACAAGCAGAACAGAAACACACTCATAGAAAACAGGTAACATTTGGATGGTTGCTCATTGAGAACGGGCTTGGGGTGATGAGGAAAAAGGTGAAGGGGTTAAGAAGTAGAAATTGGTAGCTACAGAATAGTCACAGGAATGTAAAGTGCAACATAAGGAATATAGTCAATAATATTATAATAAATATGTATGCTGTCAGATGGGTGAGTACTAGATTTATCAGAGGGATCACTTAGTAAGTTATATAATCCTTAATCACTAGATTGTACACCTGAAACTAACATAATATTGTATGTAAATTATAAATGAAAA
This sequence comes from Mormoops blainvillei, assembly GCA_004026545.1. NCBI lineage: Eukaryota > Metazoa > Chordata > Mammalia > Chiroptera > Mormoopidae > Mormoops > Mormoops blainvillei. The sequence continues at coordinate 52,492 of PVJD01003261.1, read as the reverse complement.
ATAAAAATTTATTTAAAGCCAATTATATTAATTAACAAATAAATATAAAAGAACTATTATATGATCCAGGATTCCACTTCTAGGTGTTTACCCAAAGGAACTATAATCAGGATCTTGAAGAGACATCTGCACTCCCGTGCCCACTGCGGCCGTCTTCACAATAGCCACGGTATGGAAACAACTCAAATGTTCATTGACTAATGAATGGGTAAGCTATATAGAGAGATAGGTAGGTGTAGATATAAATATATCTTTTAAAAAGATAGGAAATTCTTTTTCTACTTTTTTAACGCTGAAATTCTGCAGCCTTAAAAAAGAAGGAAATTCTGCCATCTGTGACAACATGGATTGATATGAAGAACATTATATTAAGAGATATAATACTGCAGTACTGCATGATTTCACTTATATATGGAATCTAAAATAAACAAACTTACAGAAGCAGAGAATAATGGTGGTTACCAGAGGCTGGGGGTGTCAGGAGAACAAGGAGGTGATGGTCACAGGATATGTATTGTGGTTCTTCAGAGAACAGAACCAAGATCTATCGAGATACATATAAGAGGAGATTTATTATAAAAATTGGCTCATGTGATTATGGTGACCAGGAAGTCCTACAACCTGCCATCTGCGCGCTGGAGAACCAGGAAAGGCAGTGGCGTAATTCAGTCTGAGTCTGAAGGCTTCAGAACCAGAAACACTTAATGTCCAAGGACAGGAAAAGGTGGATGTTCCAGCTCAAGCAAACAGAACAAGTTTGCCCTCCCTCAGCCCTTTTGTTCTATTCAGTCCCTCAACGGGTTAGATGATACCTACTCATACTGGTGAGGGCACTGGTTTTTACTTAGCCTATCAATTCCAGAAATAATGTTTTAACAGCTCTTTGGACATCCCTTCATTCAGTGAAATGGACACATAAAATTAACCATCACGGGGTATGAAATTTCGGTTATGCAAAATAAATAAGTTCTGGGGATCTATACAGCATAATGCCTATAGCTAACAATACTATATTCCATACTGTACTTAAAATTTGCTAAAAGGGTAGATCTTTTGTTAAGTTTTCTTACTACATACACCAAAAATAATAATAATAGCAATTATAAAAAAAGGGGGTAGGAAAGAATTTGGGGAGGTAATGGATATGTTTATGGCCTTGATGGTGTGGATAATTTTATAGGAGTATACTTATCCCCAAACTCACCAAGTTGCATATATTAAATATGTACAGCTTTTTACATACCAATATATCTCAGCACACTAGTTTATTGAGTTTGAACTAGAAAGTGACCAGGAGCAAAAGTTTGATCCAGATATTAAGAACCAAATTTTGATTTCATTCTTAATATCTGATAAATCTAGTACCCATTTGACACCATACATATTTATTATAATATTATTGACTTTATTCCTTATATTGTAGTTTACATTCCTGTGACTATGCTGTAGCTACCAATTTCTACTTCTTAATTCCTCCAACTTTTCACTCATCACCCCATGCATGCTCTCACCAGGCAACTATCAAAATGTTCTCTGTATTGAAGATGATGATGATTGGGTTGGGGGAAAAATACACAGTTTATTTACTATATTGAAATTAAATTTTGACCAAAAAGAAGGTTCCTTCATTTCTTGTGACTGGGATCAGCATAGCTGCAGAACAGAAGACATTTTTACCCAGGATAAGGTAGATCCTGTGGGTGTACACAGGCTCCCATATTCCATGTAAACAATGCTGTCTCATAGGAATATAATATGATCCATATATGTAATTTTAAATTTTCTAGTAGCTACATTGAAAAGTAAAAAGAAACTGGTGAAATTAATTTTAATAATATATTTTATTTAACCTAACATATCCAAACTATTAGCTTAGCATGTGGTCACTATTTTTAAATGTTAATGAAAAATGTTTCTAAAATGTTAATAAGAATTTTTTGACCTTTTCAAAATCTAGAGGGTATTTTGTACTTCAAGCATAGTTCAATTCAGACATTAAGTGTTCATCAGAAATACTTGGTCTATATTTAGATTTCATAAAATTCACAAGTGAAAATGTAGATTTACATATTCAAGATGTTCCAAACATACCTAAAAGTTTTCTAGTAAGTGAATTGAGTATCAGTTTTCAACTTTAAGTTTATCGTTCAAGGGGCCCAGACTAGGTGATCTCTTTCTAGCCTAGTCATCTGTGGATCTATTTTTTGCTAAATTACATGATTCAAGATTCTTCAGCATGGGCTTTCTGTAGATAAGTGTGAAGGCATTGTCCTCAGGTGGATAAGTTTTCCCTTTGTCTAGGAAGATGAGGACAGCAACAGATGGGACACACAGGAGAGGAGGAAGAAGGAAGACTCAGCCAAGGGGATGCTAAGACCTATTGCTAGAAAGAAAGATAATAAAGAGAAATAGGTCCGCCACCATCTTCCTTTCCTATAAACTGGCAGTGACTGGGGGTCAGAGCCATATTGGGCCATGAAGCTACCAAGGGGAGCCAGGTTCCTCTCAAGACTTTATCACCTCAAAGTTGCTCCCAAAGTGAAAGCCACATCTGCCTCCGCAGGAGTGCCTCCACGTCCTCAGGACCTCAAGTTGACCAAATTACCAAATGGTTTAGTGATCGCTTCTCTGGAAAGGTATGCTCCTGCATCAAAAATTGGTTCGTTCATTAAAACAAGCAGTAGGTATGAGGACTCCAACAACTAAAGAACCTCTCATTTGCTTCATCTTACATCCAGCCTGACTATAAAGGAGTATCATCTTTCAGTGTAACTTATGGAATTGAAGCAGTTGGTGGTAAATTGACTTCAACAAGGGAAAACATGGCCCACACTGTGGAATGCGTATGGGATGATGTTGATATGCTAATGGAGTTCCTGCTCAGTGTCACCACAGCACCTGAATTTCATCGTTGGGAAGTAGCTGCCCTTCAGTCTCAGCTAAGGATCGACAAATCTGCAGCTTTTCAGAATCCACAGGCTTGTATCATTGAAAATTTGAATGCTGCAGTTTACCAAAATGCCTTGGCTAATTCCTTGTATTGTCCGGACTATTGGATTGGAAAGGTGACACTAGATGAGTTACATCACTGTGTTCAGAGCCATTTTACAAGTGCAAGGATGGCTTTCATTGGACTTGATGTGAGTCATCCTGTTCTGAAGCAAGTTGCTGAAGGGTTTCTGAACATGAGGGGTGGGCTTGGTTTATCTGGTACAAAGGCCAGATACTGTGGAGGTGAGATTCAAGAACAGAATAGACACAGTCTTGTCCATGCTGCTTTTGTAGTACAAAGTGCTGCCCCAGGAAGTGCAGAAGCAAAAGCATTTAGTGTTCTCCAGCACGGCCTCAGCGTGGGGCCACATGTTAAGAGGGGTAGCCATGCCACTACCCCCTGTACCAAGCTGTCACCAAGGGGATTCACCATCCATTTGACATTTCCACTTTCCATGCCAGTTACTCAGATTCTGGACTCGTTGAGATTTATACTATCTCGCAGGCTGCGGCTGCCAGAGATGTTATCAAGGCTGCCTACAACCAAGTAAAAATAATTGCTCGAGGAAACCTTTCCAGCACAGATGTCCAAGCTGCCAAGAACAAGCTGAGAGCTGGGTACCTCACGTCAGTGGAGTTTTCTGAGGGTTTCCTGGGTGAAGCTGGGTACCGGGCCCTTGTTACTGGTTTGTACATGCCACCATCCACAGTCCTTCAGCAGACTGACTCAGTAGCGGACACTGTTGTCATCAGTGCTGCGAAGAAGATCATTTCCAGCAAGAAGTCAATGGCAGCAAGTGGAAATTTGAGGCATATACCTTTTGATGACGAGTTGTAATACAGAAATGCATTGCAGGAAAGAGCTGGGTGTTTCCTCAACCTAAAGCAGCAAACACATGAAAGTCACAAGTCTATAATGTAACATTTATCTTTTTTTTTCAATGAGGTGAAATATGTTAAAAAGTATAAATGCAGGTAATTGTTCCTAGCCAACCTAAAGTAAATAAAGCATTCTAAGTGTTAAAAAGAAATACTGCCAAAGACAGGAGGACAGAGTAGCTGTCACCCTGGAACACCTGAGAGTTTGTAAAGAATAAATCAGTATGGCCTGTCTTGGTATCATGTAATCAAGAACTGTTACTGAAAAACACAATTTTTCTTGTGGGTTCAATACAAAAAAAATTACTGAAAAAACATCTGAGTCCTGTTCTTGATTGTAAAAAATGGATATACATATAGAAAAAGAAAAAGAATTTATTACTAATGTCAAAAGGCAAAACTACAATAATTTCAGTTCAGGGGAAAGACATTAATCTAAAACATGTTGAAACGGTTTTCTTACACTATTAAAAAGCAGAGAGGAGAAACAGCAAGGAGCAATCTACCGGCTGTCTCAGGTAGACTCCTTAGGGTTGGGAAGATCAGAGACCTGCAGTTTCCCTTTGTTGGCGAAAGTTTAAAGGTAAATAAAGAAATACGGAGGGAAGTGTCTCCGCAGCTGCAGAGAAATACTTCACGGAACAAGGGAGCCATGCAGGATGCAGCTGGAGCGTAGCGACCCTCTGGACCCCACAGCTGTAGTGAACAGGTTAGCTTGTCACCCCTCAGCAGCAGATGCCCATTTCTCCCCAGGCTGTGCTCCACTGTTTGGGGGACTCGGTGACCTGCTTCTGTTTCTACGTTCTTGCTACTATAGTTCACTGCCCCTCCCTATGTGTCCCATATGTGACCCGGGCTTTGGACTGGCTCATCCAGGCACTGCTGAGATGGAGCATGTGGGCATGTCTGGCCTCCTCCTTCGCTAGCCGCAAGACTTTGAACCAGGAGCTGACTGTTGACAAAAACAGCGCTGGCTAGGACCTCAGGATCAAGTGTCGCAGAGCTCCAGTCTGTCATAAAGAACTCTTGGTTTCACTGGACATGAGTTCTGGGCATGGTAGACGTTCAACAGATCATAACATCTCAGCAGACTTAAGGTCAAGTCTGTAATCTAACTCTGTAACAAGTAATGCACGTTAGCTATGTGCATCATTAGACTAGATCTAAATGTACATAATCTGCATAGAAAGTGAGAAAACAAAGGCTCCAGCAATAAATAACTAGAATTAATCAGAAAAGGCTTTATTAAATAAATAATTTTATTCTTATTTATACATACATTCAAATCTTAAAGTACTTTTTAATATTCAATGAGGGACTAAATTTTCAAAGTTTGCATCTCATTTTGTCAATCATCTAGGACTCATCAGTAATTCAGAAGCCTTCAATTGATTGATGTTAGAAAACTGAGCAAATGAATATTTATATAGCGTCTTTTGTAAAGCAAAAGGCAAAGGGAGATAAAGAAGATACTAAGCAAAAATTAACGTAGAGTGAGCCCTGCTCAGAGCAAAGGGGTACACATTTTAAAATGTGTTTGCAAGTCTTACATCTTGAACTTTTATGGTTGGTTGCAAAGATGAGAGGGGCAACTGTTACTGACTAAATTTTGGGATTAGTGTCAATTCACAAGGAGAAAGCAGCATAACACGTCACTGACCTTTTAAAGGAAGAAACTAAGAAATCCTGGTGTGCAGACCAGCAGCGCAAGACAGGATGTGTCATCAGCATCTTTACTGAACAGATAGGAAGGAGATGATGCATTATTGAAAGGTGTCTTTTTATAGGTCTGACTTGACATGGCAGGATTTGGAGGACAATGGCAGATCAAACATATTCAGGACCATTTCCTACAGTCCTGCTATTTTTAGATGTTTTGTGCTTACTTCTTCCTTAGGTCCCCCCGCCTGCCTTTCAGTGCCCTCCAGGGTACTGGGTGTATGTGCTCTTCTCCCTTTAACCCCACCTCTCTCCTTCCCCACTCACATCCTTTATAATTTATATATCCTGCTTCTTCGTGAGTTTTCCAATCCTAGACAAAGAGCTATTTACAGTTGCCAAATGGTTGCAATGGTCCTATAAACAGAGAACTTATCTGAATTAATGATTATCATCTTCTTTGGGTGTTCATACAGATCAAAGAATGCTTTAGAGCTTGATTTCATATGAAATTGAACATTTTAGAGGCTCTATTTCGGAGCTGCACAGAGAGCAGAACGCAAGCCAAGTCTCCCCAAATGTGAACCAGCTCATGTTCCAGGAACCTACACCTTCAGTTTGTATTTATTTTGTCTCTGGCGCATCTCCAGCAGTTGCCTAAATAGGTCCTGAATTGTTAGAAAATTGGGATAACAGTTTTAAATGATTCGGTCAAGGATAATGCTGTTATGTTCTTATTGTCTACTTCACTATGACTTCAAGGCCTTGCTCAAAAACTCACCCAGTTGTTTGTTATCTGAAGTTAATCAGGGACTTACATTATAATTAAGCATTGTACACACCCATGTACATGAAACTCCTACAAGAGCTATTCTTGCAATTAATTTTTTAAAATTTTTTAACTGAGTCATTTATTCATTAATAAAAAATCATTAACCTTCAATAATGTGCTAAATATAATTTCAGTTTTTCAAATTTATATATAGAAACTATTCTTCTTACCATATAGCCCCTACACACAATGTCATTTTCTTAATTTTCTTTTTCTCACCTTTATTCCCCTCTGCCCTGCACCCCCTTTCCCACAAGCATCCCTCCCTTAGTTCATGTCCATGGGTCACACATATAAGTTTTTTGACTTCTCCATTTCCTATACTGTTCTTAACCATCCCCCGTCTATCTTGTATCTACCAATTATGCTTCTTATTCCCTGTACATTTTCCCCCATTCTCCCCTCTCCTCTCCCCACTGATAGCCCTCCATATGATCTCCATTTCTGTGATTCTGTTCCGGTCTGGCAGTTTTCTTAGTTTGTTTCTCAACTAAGTAGGTTGAAAAACAACCTACTTTGTAGGTTCAGTTGTTGCTGGTTGCGAGTTCATTGTCATTTTACTGTTCATAGTTTTGATCATCTTCTTTTTTTTAGAAAAGTCCCTTTAACATTTCATATAATAAGGGCTTGGTGATCATGAACCCCTTTAATTTGACCTTGTCTGGGAAACACTTTATCTACCCTTCCGATCTAAATGATTTCTTTGATGGATAGAGTAATCTTGGATGTAGGGCCTTGTCTTTCATGATTTTGAATATTCCTTTCCAGCCCCTTCTTGCCTGTAATGTTTCTTTAGAGAAATCAGCTGGTAGTCTTATGGGAACTCCTTTGCAGGTAACTCTCTCCCTTTCTCTTGATGCTTTTAAGATTCTCTTTAAGATTCCTGGGCTTCCCGGAAGTCTATTTCCTTTGCCAGGTTGGGGAAGTTCTTCTTCATTGTTTTTTCAAATAAGCTTTCAATTTTTTGCTCTTCCTCTTCTCCTTCTGTCACCCCTATGATTCAGATGTTGGACTGTTTAAAGTTGTCCCAGAGGTTCTTCAGCCTCTCCTCATTTTTTTGAATTCTTGTTTCTTCATTCTGTTCTGGTTGAATGTTTATTTCTTCCTTCTGCTCCAAATTGTTGATTTGAGTCCCAGTTTTCTTCCCTTCACTGTTGGTTCCCTGTGTATTTTTATTTATTTCACTTTGCATAGCCTTCACTTTTTCCTCCATTTTGTGACCATACTGAACCATTTCTGTGAGCATCCAGATTTCCAGTGTTTTGAACTTAGTACCTGATAGGTTGACTATCTCTTCATTGTTTAGTTCTATTTTTGGAGCTTTAATCTGTTCTTCATTTGGGCCATATTCTTTTGCCTGTGATGTGCCTGTTACATTGTAAGGGGTAGAGCCTTAGGTATTTTCCAGGACAGGGCAACCCACATGCTGCTTTGTGGTGTTACCTGTCAGGGAGGGGTCTGAGAAAGAAGAATGCCCCTTGCTTGGCTTTTGTCCAGCTTTCAGTCAATTCCCCTGCTACCCAAAAGCAAATTGGGCCCTTTTGGTGCTGGTTCCTGGGTGGATGGGTTTGTGTATATTCTAGGACCCTGAAGTCTCCTCCAATGAACTCTCCTATGAGGCTGTGAGTTTCTCCCACTGCCGCAACCCCCACAGGTTGTTATAGCCAGAAGTTTTGAGGTTTTCTTTTCCCACGCTGGAACCCTGGGTTGCACAGTCCATCTCGCTCCCTTGTTCCTCCTGGTTTATCTGCATGCAAATATGGGACCACTGGCTGCCATCTCGCCTGCCAGGTCCTCCAGCCACCTCCTTACCATGTCTCCTCCCCGCTGCTTCCCATCTCCATCTCCGCCTCTCCTATTAGTCTGAATGAATGTTTCTTTTTTAAGTCCTTGGTTGTTGAACTTCCATACAGTTCAATTTTCTGGCAGCTCAGGTTGTTTTTTTTCTTTTTTAGTTTGTTGTTGTCCTTCTTTTGGTTGTGCAAGGAGACAAAGTGTATCTACCTATGCCTCTGTCTTGGCTGGGAGCCTCTCTTGCAATTAATTGCTATCAGAAATCACATAAATAAGACTTCGAGAAAGGCAAAGCCAGAAAATAAGTGTTTACTGAGTATCCAGCATATGAATTTATTTACTTATTCATTTATTTATTTATTTATTTGTTTATTTATTTATTTATTTATGTCCCTTTCTCTCTCTCTCTCTTTCTTCCTTCTTTCCTCTCTTTCTTCCTGCCTTTGTAGGAAATTTAGCATTTACCTAATGAAAGGAGACAAACATCTACATGTAGTAAGAATCCACCACTGTGTTTCGCATTTGTAACATTTGGACAGCAAAGATACAATGATGAAGTCACATAAATATTCCCCCTCCACATAATTTCTTTTTTTAGCACCTCTCAAAGTATTAAGTAGTTTGAAGAAAATTCAGAAGCTACTTATTCTTATTTATGGGCTACATTTCTAAGAGAACCCAGGCACTACTACAGGAACATCAGTTTTATCTGTAGAGGAACTAAGTCCTTCACTGGGCACAATACAATCACTATCAAGCATTTCTTAATTCCCTGGTTGAAATATCAAACAAGGAGAATACCAATGCTCCAACCTCTGTCTGCTAAACCTGGTGGGAGGAGATTAGCCAGGATTGCCCATCTTTCCACCTCCCAAAAGGCCCCTGATCCCTTCTCTCATAAATGAAGGGAGAAAGAAGTCACAAAACAAATAGTGTAAAAGAGAAAGTTGCCTGGAAAATATTTCGTGCTTCTATAGGAATTTGAGAGTTGCTCTGTCTCTTCAACATCACACACTGCAGCTTGCAAATTCCAGTGCACAAAAGAATCATTTAGGGAGCTCCTTAAAAAAATGTCCCTGGAGATTCTGATTCCAATTCAAAAGTTTGGTGAGGTCCCAGGGTCTGTGGTTTTAATTAGCTTTTCTGTGTAATTCTGGAATGATATGAATAATAGCTTCTGGTTGATAAATGTGGAACATCTTGTTCTTTTTCACCTGTGTTTTCACTGTGGAGGTCATACAAGCACCCTTGTTTCTTTTTGCCAGTTTGCAAATTTAATATTTTTATTTTTGTAATTCAGTGGGGATGAAGGAATGAAGAGGGGCTTGTCTTTATTTCTCTAAACACACATTGTTCTGTAGAAAAAGAAAGACTCTTCAAAGTGACCTACACTGCCTATTCTCTAAAGAGCTATTCCTAACCTCAAAAGCACCACTTTGGGAATTTTTGGAAGGGTCCAGTTAATATATCTGCACTTTGAGAAGTAGGTTGTCCAAAAATGTGCTGTTGTCTAAACAGTAGTAAAATAAATAGTCATACTGTCAGAGAAGAATGTTGAGCAAAATCAGTATCATTAGTCATTAAAAAAAAACTTTCTACTCCCTACCTAGATTCATATTTCGATTATATATTTTAGAAAATGCAAAAAATAGTATTAAATTTAGTGTATGTATTACCAACACACTAATTTTTAAAATGTAAAGTTAAAATATGTTTTAAATATAAATAGTTGCTTTTGAGCATATAAGTCCAAAAGAGCTAAGGGTAGTCTTCTCCAGTTTCCTAAAAATAAGTTGCCTTTGAATAAAAACCATATATGGAATACTTATCCCCTAAAAGATATTTTTTTATTTTTTTGTTATAAATTACTGACACTATTTTGCATTCTTAACTACAGCATTCATTACTATGAATAGATTTAAATTTTTTCTTGCACATATTTGAACGGAGTTTTCTTGAACACTTATGTAGTATTATGTAGAATTGCTACTTCTGATGCTAATATTTTACATTTAAATAGAGATGAGTTTTTAAAGCTAAAAAGAAAAAAAACCTAAAGTTAAATTTAATGTCTTTCCCATTTATTTCTTTTTAACTGCCCTGAGAAAAGATGCATACTATTTTTTATCTGAATGTATGTTTCCATTGCTATGAAATGCTCGTTCTGACCTCAGACCTAATTTATTTTTTGTGTCTTAAAATAATATGGAAACTGCAGTGACAACAGCTAAACTCACGCTGTGCTAAAGTGCGAATCTTGGGGTTTTGTACACACCCTGCTTCCTGCCTCGCATTGTGTTTCCTCATGCAAGCAGAGTTAAAGTCTCCCAGGTTTTACAGACACATGGTGTTGAATGATTTGATAGAACTGAGAATTTATAATAGCATATGACATCAACAAATTTTACCTACTCAAGAACAATATCTTTTTTCCTGAAAGAAAATAGAGGCAGCTTATTTATAAATAGATATTGGATTTTGTGTGTGTGTTTGAAGCATCTAGGGGTAAGAAAAAAACAGAGACAGATTCTTCTTTCACATAGAACTGAAAGATAGCCTGTATTCTTCTAAAACATTCATATGCATTTTTTTAGAAGGTAGTAAGATCTTGCTCATCGTGTGTCCCTGTTTAAGCTAAGAGACAACTTTGAGAATGCATGTGAGAGTACGGTCAAGTCTTGCTTTCATATCTCTCAGGAGGTGGTCTGATTCTAGTTCCACTGGGGACTGTGGGCCAGAACAGAGAAGATCTTCAGGGACAGAAGGACTTCTTTAGAAGCAATCCTGGAGGTTCCACTGATTTTCAGGTCTACTCTCCCTCTCCCTCTTCAACTACTCTTCCATTCAAGTGTCTGGATGGAGTTCAGGTATGAGGGCTGTCACTTGCCAGGAGCAGAAATTAACATAAATTGGCCTAGGGTTAGGATAGGCTAGGGTAAAGGCAATCAATTAGTTATGCAATGAAATGACTAAGCATGGCTTCACCCATGGAAGCTGCCACCCAGCGTCTCTTCCCCTCCCTCCATCTCTAGGTTCCTTGTGCCTTTCTGGTGGCTTTATTCTCAATAACTGAATAATCTGATAGAGCTGACAACCTAAAAAGGGCATGAAGTTCCCCATAATTGAAACTGGAGATTGTTATTCCTCCCAGGAAACACAGAGGCAAGACTGGCCTGGGTGTCAGTCTTGCAAATTCTGGGTTCCAACTCACACGTGAGATAGCAACGCATGTTCTCCAAAGAGGCCAGGAATAAGATGAACCAAAGAGTGAGGCTTGGAAAACTGGAGAAGCTGAAGTTAGACCTCCTAGTCCTCCCCAGGCCAAGGGTCAGAAGCCAGATGTGCTTGGAGCTGAGCTGCGAGAGAGACTAAGGCAGGAGGGAGGCACCCTTGGGGCTGGACCTAGGTACAGGAATGCCCCAGTTCTTGTATCTGTTGTTTGCTTGCTTTGGCTGTGGAGAGTTGGAAAAGAGGTTACTAAAGACGGACAATAAACACTTTACAATTTCACACTAGTCCGGGCTACTCAGACTGAACTGTACATATTTTACCTCACTGAATAAAAACCTACTGTTAAGGATAAAGAGACAGAAGCTTTTTAAGAAACTAAGAAAGTTGCCCCAGGCAGGGCTAGCATCTGTCCAGTGGAGGGATTTTCCTGGAGTTCATTCACTGAACATCTGGAGTACTCGTATGCCCAGCATTCTTCAAGGTTCTACAACAGAAGCTGGAAAAAGTATGCCGCACCAATACAGTGCCTCGTGACACCTGTGTAACGGGCACACGGTGCTTAGGGAGTGATGCCATCTGGGTGTGAGCACTTCATGGGAACTTAAAGGCTCTCTGGAGAGAGAAACCTCTCTTATCTCAGGGAAGAATACGTCTGCTTTCCTCCATGTTTGAATTTCCCCTAAGTTTTACACAGTGTAACACCTAGGGTTCTTTGCTAGCTGCACTGCTATCTTTCTGTGTCCACTTACCAGAGAATCATAGCCTACACCGCATAGACCCAAGGGAAGGATTTAATCCGATTTCCTCACTTTATAGGTTAGGAAACTAAGGGCCAGTGGAGATGGATGGGCTACTGGAGGTCATACATGGGTTAGTGGAAGTACTAAGACTTAATCATAATTCCAAATCCTGTGTTCTTTCCATGCAAACCCCAACCATTTAAGTTTCATGTCTAAATATCCAAATAGAAGTCCCTTACTCTTAATCAAAGTAGTCAAGCTTGTGAGACTAGGTCAGATCTAACATTTTAGCTTAGAATAGCTTTCCTTCCTTTTTGTCTTCCTCCCTCCCTCCCCCTTTCTTCTTTGCTGCCACTGTCTCAGGAATGCTTTGGTTCTTGGCTATGGACAATAAAACTCTCTCTGTCTCCGTCTTAGTCTCTCGCTCTCTCAGCATTTAGTGTATCATGCAGTGAGTGTATGATTTTCTTCTGATGTGCTTTTATGTATTTTAAACTCTGGTTGGTAGAGGTATATTTGCTGTAAATGCCCAGGTTGCAAATAGAAGCGAAATGTTATAAAAGTAAAATGTTATTATTGCAGAAAATATCCACAGATAGAGAATGAATGCCCATTCCCACCTTCATTTCCTTTCCTTCTCATTTACTGGCTAAGTACTTAGCTTTTTAAAACCTTTCCATGCGAATCAGTATGTAAAATATTTGCTGTATGTGTCCAAAAGGAAAGTTAATGAATTACCAAAAAATTCTTATTTTGTGAAATAGAAATCTTTCTTTACGCATGACGTAAACAAGTGGCTTTAAGTGTAATGATGGTCTTTACAAAGGAGAGATTATGTTACTTCTGTGAGACTTCCAAATCCCGCTCGCATCCAGCAAATCTCCTTTTGGACTAAATAAGGCAGAACATATTATGCCTTTTCCATCTATTGTCTAACACTTAAATAAACTTTACTGTCTTGTACTTCCCATTCCCTTAAAAAAGGTGAAAGTTCTCTGGGTAAAGAAAGATTGCACTGATTTATTTTAAACACAATGCCAAATCTTTTTGTAAGAAGGGAAGACTCTAAGGTTGGGATTTTTTTTTCTCATTAACAGTCCGTTCCTAGAAATTGTCGAAGGCCTGTTAAAACTTTTCAATAATGAATAAAAAAGTCTCAAACGACCAGCATAGAAAAGAAAAGAAATTCACTCATTCTGGAGTTAAAAATAAACCTGAGAACAGTTTTGTTTGAAAAAAAATAAGTCCTTGAAGGCCTACAAGGCTGACTTTAAAAGGTGCCTGCTGGGTGCAAATCCACTCCTCTTGGGTTTAGGACCTTTGGCCGCATTCATGAACAGCTACCCTTAAGTCAGTTGGCTCATCGCAGGCCCCTTTATCCTTTCCCGCGTGAAGTCTGGCTGTGGGGGTGTCTGGTTCACTCTGGGGTTGATTGACTACAGCTGGCCTTGGAAGCCAACGTCCCTTCATATAACATGAAAAATTGCAAATTCCAATACCCCAGGATTCCCCAACAGCTGAAACAGCAGCCAGGAAAGAGTTAGTTTATGCTTTTGAGGGTAAGAATACCGCTTGCGGTTATGTCTGTCTGGAATCTTATTCTGTGTTTTCTAGAGACATTTAACTTTAAACACTGGAAGTAATAAAAATATATACTGTGGTTACATGGCACTATACTTCTTTCAGAAGGAGCTTGGAGTTTTACACATTTTTATTTTTTATTTTACCTTGGTTTTAGGAATAAAGTAATATAAATAAACATACACATAATTTATAGAGATGGGAAGGCTGAGCCAGCAAATCATTGGCCTATTGTAATCTAATCAAGATTGGGAGTCGAATGAATTCCACTGCTCCGTGCATTGTTCTCGGGCTTCTGTCCTCCCTTTGCTAGATCACTGCCTTTTCACTCAATGCTTTATTATCTATTATCTAGTCATGGAAGGAGTGGGGCTTTGGAACTCACTGATTATGTTTCAGTCCTGGCCCAGTGATGTCTTAGTTGTGTGACATAGAGCTCCCTACTCAAAGCTTTAGTTTGTTCATTATGTTTTTTAAAAGGATAATGCCAATTCCTCTGGCTTATTGGGAATATCAAATAGGTAATATAAGAACAGTTAGTGCTCTGTGATGCCACTTACATGAAGCACCTAGCAGAATAAATTCACAGAGACAGAAAATAGAATGGTGGCTTCCAGAGTCTGAGAGGAAGGAGAATGGGGCGCTATTGTTTAATGGGTACAGAGCTTAAGTTTTGCAAGATGAAAGGAGTTCTGCACATGGATGGTAGGGGTGGTTGCCAACAATGTGAGTGCACTTAATTCCACTGAACTACACACTTAAAAATGGTTAAGATGGTAAATTTCATGTTATATGTATTTTCCACAATTAAAAATCAAAGTACTTGGTACATTGCCAGGCAACTTTTGTTAACCTGCCACTTCTGCCTTCTTTCTTAGTCATTCTTTTTGCCCATGACAAATGACTGACACTCACAGCAGATCTGACCGGGAACACCTGGAATCCTGAGTTGGGACTACTTGGGTAAATACACACAAGGGGTGAAGTTAGGTCCACTGCTCAGAAGCACAGAATCACAGATTACCAGGGATGACATGAGTTCAGAGGATATGTAAGACCCACATTTTCATGTTAAACACAAGAAAACTGAGGTCTAGAGAAACTGGGGTCTTAACCTAAAATGACACAGCAAATCAGTGGCAGAGCTGGAACCAAAACTCAAGACGACAAACTCGTAGTTGGCAGCCCCCGAAATCTTGGATCTGCAGGCATCTCTGGGCATCATTCAAATAGGGTAAACGTTTCCTGTACTCTGATCAGATAACTTCAGAGATAGAAAACACCCCCTCGGCAGACAGTTTTGTATAGCTTTATTGAGGTTTAAATGAATTATAGTAATTGCAGATTTAAATTGTCCTATTTGAGGACATACAGAATATTCAACTCTTCATACAGTTAAACTCATCAGCCTTTTCCTGGTGATATGTTCTTCCACTTTGAAGTTTAAAAATTCTTTCTCTACCAGGGTTTATTAAACATTTATTTTTATCTTCAAAAAAATAAATCGTACTATTTGATAAGCGTTGGTACAGGTATGTGCTTGTATATGAAACCGTCACCACTATTGAGATAATGACACATCCACCACCTGCCAAAGTTTCTTTGTTCCCATTTTTAATATCATTCTAAATCCTACCCCATCTGTGTTCTGTCACTATAAATTAGTTGGCATTTTATAGCATAAATGGAATCATACGCAGTCCATCTTTGTCTCCTTTTACCCAGCATAATTATTTTGGGGTTCCTCTACATTATTGCATGTTTTAATAGTTCATTCCTTTTTATTCCTGAGTAGTAGCCCATTGTTTGGATATGATATAATCTGTTTATCCATTTAGCTGTTGACATATATTTGCATTGTTTTTAGTTTGGGGCTATTAGAAATAAAGCTCATGGAGATATTCAAGTAAAGTCTTTGTGTGAACTTGTGATTTCTATATTAACCATGTGTTTCTGATGTACTGACATCTGGGTGATCCTGGAGAGGCTGCCCCTCCTCTCACAGGCACATTTCATATGCAGACTAGCCAATTCAGAGCCCATACCCTCCCCTGCCTGCCCCCACCCCGACCGCCTCCTTTATGAGCTCTTACCCTCTGGACCACCATTCATCTGGCCTAATCAACCCAGGTCCAGGTATGAGGCAACTAGAAGCTGTACCTACACCCTAGAGCCTCCTCGTCATTCAAACCCTAATTCTGCTCAGCCTGCTTACCCTGACTCATCTGTTCCCTCTTACAAAAAACACAGTACAGTCTCTTGCCCACATCTGCCCCTCACTCCCACCGCCTCTTGCCTGACCCCTCGTGGTGTGCCAGGCCTCCTGTTCCTAGGGAACCGTGAGGAGAATTTCTTCCTTCCTGACTGTCATTTCTACATCTGTATGTTTAACTGCACCTGAATAAAAATATCCCAGGTACATTTTAAAATACTTCCATTGCTCTTGAGTAAATCCTAGTAGTGGAATGGCTGAGTCACATGGTAGATATATGTTTAAGTTTTTAAGAAGCTGCCAAACTGTTGTCCAAAGTGCACCATTTTACATTCCCAACAGCAGGTATGAGAGTTTCAGTAGCTCTCCTTTCTCACCAATGCTTGGTAAGACCAGTCTTTAATTTTAGCCATTCTAAGAGCTATGTAACTCTTTGTGGTTTTAATTGTTTACTCTTAATGAAAATTAATGTTGAATCTTTTTTTGTGGTAATTTGCTATCCTTATATCTTCTTTAGAGATAGAGCTGTTCAAATCCATGTTCACTTTTTTATTGGGTTGTTTGTTTTCTTAGTTGAGTTTTGAGAGATCTCTTTAGATACAAATCCTTTATCAGATATATGGTTTGTAAAGATTTTTCTCCAGTCTCCGGCATGTCTTTTATTTTTTATTCTAACCTGAGGCTATGTTTATTGATGAGAGCGGGGGTGGCTGGGGTTTGTGGGGAGAGAGAGAGAAACATCGATGTGAAAGAGAAACATTAATTGGTTGCCTCATGTACATGCCCTAACTGTGGATTGAACTCAAAACCTAGGTATGTACCCTGACTGGATACAGAACCCACAACCTTTTGGTGTATGGGGACATGCTCCAAGCAACTGCGCTACCCAGCCAGGGTTGGCTTGTCTTTTTGTTCTCCTAACACTATCTTTTGAAGAGCAGGAATTCTAAATGCTGATGAAGTCCACTTTGTCAATTGGTTTTATTATGGATCTTATTTATGGTGTCAGATCTAAGAAATTGTTCCCTGACTCAAGGTCACAAAGTTATTTCTTCTCTGTTTTCTTCTATCAATTTTGTGGTTTTTAGGTTCCACATGTAGGTCTATGATATATATGTATAGTAGTACTTTTTTTTAAATCTGGTGCAAAACACCAATTATAGTTTGCTTGCTGTTTTTGCATATGGCTATCCATTTTTTTCAGCACCATTTGTTGAAAAGACTATTCTTTCTCATAGAACTGCCTTTGTACCTTTTTCAAAAAATCAATTGACTATATATGCCCCTTCTGTTTTCTATATCCTGTTCCATTGATCTATTTGTTCATATTTCTGCTAATTCTATACTCTCTTGATTGCTATAGCTTTATAATAGGTGCAGAAATCAGACACTTTAGACTTCCAACTTTGTTCTTGTTCAAAGTTGTTTTGGCCATTCTAGGTCTTCTCCATTTGATAGGCATTTAGAATCATTTTGTCAATTTCTACAAAAAAGAAAAAAACCTTCTGAGATGTTGATCAGAATATACCAATTTGGGAAAACTGACATCTTAACAGTATTAAATCTTCCAATCACAAACATGATATATATCTCTCATTCATATAGTTCTTTAACTTTTTCTAAGCAATATTTTATAGTTTTTGGTGTACTTGTATTGTGCATCTTTTGTGAAATGTTTCCCTGAGTATTTCAATTTTGCGATGGCAGGTGAAGGGTGTACTTTTCTTAATTTTAATTTCCAATCAGAAAAACTTTTGTCAGGTCAAATCCGAATGCTCTGTTTCCATAGAGAAAGGTAAAACAATGGTTTCTCTGTTCTATTTTGGACCCTATCTCTTACAAGAAGTTTTTACAATTGGACTTTCCTCTTGGCCTTTCAAACTAAATGCAAAGAGTCCAACAATGAGGCTGAAAATGTAACCGTCTTGCCCAGAAGGAGCTAACTGTGCTGCCCTCTTGTACAAAACCAGCTCAGCAAACTGAATATGTTAGAGACACAGATTTCTAGGGCTTGTAAGAATTCTGTCAAGAGTGTGTAATGGGGATGAATTACTTTTGCCAAAATAACTTCAACTTTTGCACTTCCAACTTTACTATAGCTAACCTTGAAATACTAGCCTGGTGGTCCCCAAAGTCCATGAATTTAACAGCATGAATTATCAGGCCTCCACAAGTCTATAAATTCTTATTTGAAAATCCAACTACTCTATTTGTAATTCCTGGGAGTGCTTAACTTTTAGTTTCTTACCAGTAAACTTTTCAAAAAGCAACCAACCTCACCTCTGACATCAAGTCCTTAAAAGGAGTGAGTGAGCAGCTGTTTTTCCAAAGAAATAACTGTCTTCAGGGGGTGTCTTGTGGTCTAAATTTGGCTAGACCTCCTCTCCTTCCCTTCTGTAAAACTCTTATTCTCTCAGAGCCCCGAGGAAACCCTTCAGCATAAAATATGAAGAGCAGAAATCAAGTAAACACTCCTAAGAGTATTTGCATTTCAAAAGCCTATAACTCTAATGCAGACACATTTATTGTAATGATGGGTTTTAGGTATGTGGGAGGGAGGAACAGAGAGTGGCAAGGAAGTTTTCCAATATCCCAAGATCTTATGGTTAGTTGTATCTTTAAGGAGCTCTGATCAAACCTGTACCTCTGACTACATGAAGGCTGAGCTCTAACTCCTGAAAGGCATTACTAATGCACAAAGAGTTTTCTGTCCCTCTATCCCCAACTATGTAACAGTAGATCATGGATTTCATCCCTGCCTGCCTCCATCTGTCCCTGACAGGAAAGTTGAGAAGGTAGCCCACACTATGCATGCAATTACACTAAAGAAAGTTCCCATCCAAGTTGAGGTGGCATTATTACCGTTATCATTACCCAGCTCCTCCCTTACCATGCCAGCCTCTCAGGCACTATCGTTATTTGGTGACATTTATTAAGCACGCACTGTTTAAAGCTTCAAATGTTCTTCAGCTCAGGAGCTATTGTGGGGAACCAGGTAAGACCCCCACAGAGACAAAGGGAGGATAGACCCTAATGCAATTCGATTCACACATGAGTCCTATTAGTGAGAAGGAAATAAGTAAGAAATGATACTAACTAGATAACATCACTTTAGAAAAGCTTTGTAGATCTAGTGAGCTCAAACAGAACTCTGAAGGTAGAAAGAGACATAGTCTATCAGAAAAACAAGGATGGGATGACTCAGCTCCCTTTAAGACATAAGGCATGTCAGCATAAGTATATACCATGCCCTAAATTGCAGCTATTTTCGAAATGTCCACTTGCCTTGAACTGGTTAAGAAAATATGAAATTTGAGTTCTCTGACATCTTCAAAAAACTTTTCACAAAATCCAGGGCAAGGAAAGAGTAGCCCCTGGAAAATTCCAGTTCTCCAAAAGCATGAAAATAATAGCAAAAGATTTTGCATGTTTAAAGGAAGTCTACCTAAAGTTATGCCTTGTATTCAGTCTTCTCCTCTGCATCAAACTACTGCCATGTCTTCCTTCCTGGTTTTCTGGCAGAAGTTGCCATGAGTTGTCCTTGAGGGGGCACTGTTGGAATTTGGCAGGGCCAACCTCTTACCTCTTTATTCTGTTGGCAGAGACTGAGCTAAGGCAGGTCCTTTTGCAGAGCAAGTGTCTATCTGTTTTTCTCCTATGTGAGAAGGGTCAAGATTTGTCACTGTGTTATACAGCCTATCATATGGTACTAAGAGTGATTTAGAAGAATCAAAGCACTATGCTTGTATCAGTTATCTATAGCTGCACAAAAGACTACCTTATAAAATATTAGCTTAAATAGTAATTATTATCTCACAGTTTTTCTGTGTCGAATCTGGGAGCTCTTTCGTGGGGCAGTTCAGGCTCATGGTTTCTCATGAGGTTGCAGTCAAACTGTCAGCTGGGGCTGTAGTCACGTGAGGTTGGAGGACCTGCTTCCAAGCTCACTCATGGGCTTGTTGGCAAGACTCAGTTTCTTGCTAGCTGTTGGCTGAGCATCTCACTTCCTTACCGGTCAGGCCTTTCCATAGGCTGCCTGAGCATCCTCACACTATGGCCGCTGGTTTTCTTCAGAATAAGTGATCCAAGAAAGAGAGACCAAGATGATAGCCACAGTCTTTTATAACCTATTCCTAGAATTCATACCATCACTTCTGCAATGTTCAGTTGGTCCTATAGACCGACCATGGTAAAATGTAGAAGGTGATGTCCCAAGAGTCTGAACGTCAGGAGATGGGGATCATTGGGGGCCATCTTGGTGACTGTATCCCACAACACTTCCCATCTACCTATGCTGGGAACACAGTTGGCCCTGGTCTTTGATAAAATATATGTCAGGAAACATGTCTTAGATTAGAGGTCCTGCTATATATTTGCAAGACTAGTGGACTGGCAGTCATGAGGTTTGGATTCAAACACAACGTCACAGTTATGAATGCTATGTTGTTTTGGAAGTATGCTTAACCTTTTTAGCTGTCCGTTATCTCATGTAAAATGAGAGGGTTCTTATTAACAGTCTCAAAGATATCTTGGAGCTCTAAAATTATGTGTCACTAAAACATAAACCATTTCAGGCACGAATGATATGGAAGCAATTTTGTTTAACAAAACGGACAATTCCAGTGAGATTTCTCTTTTTTCAAAGTAATAAATCAAGTAGAGAAATGATACCCTTAAATTTTTTTTTCTTTTTATTGTTGTTCAATTACAGTTTTGTCCATTTTCCCCTACCACCCACAGTTCCCCCAAACCTTGACACCACCACCCCCACTTTGCTTTATCCATGAGTCCCCCATATATGTTCCTTGACCACCCTTCCCCCGTTTCCCCCTGTCTTCCCCTCCCCACCTCCTCTGTTCACTGTCAGTTTGTTCTTTACTTCAATGTCTCCGGTTACATTTAACTTCTTATTTGTTCTGTTGATTAGTCTCCACTTACAGGTGAAATCATATGGTATTTGTCTTTCACCGCCTGGCTTATTTCACTTAGCATAATGCAATCCAGATCCATCCATGCTGTTCTGAATGGTAGGAGTTCCTTCTTTCTTTCTGCTGTGTAGTATTCCATTGCGTAAATGTATCACAGTTTTTTGATCCACTCATTTACTGATGGGCACCTACGTTGCTTCCAACACGTGGCCATTGTAAATTGTGCTGCTATGAACACTGGGGTGCATAGGTGCTTTTGAATTGGTGTTTCCCGATTTTTAGCGTATAATCCCAGCAGTGGAATTCACACCAGGCAGAATGGCCATGATAACCAAATCAACAAATAACAAGTGCTTGTGAGGTTGTGGAGAAAAGGGAACTCTACTGCACTGTTGGTGGGAATGCAGACTGGTGCAGCTACTGTGGAAATCAATATGGAACTACCTCAGAAAACTACAAATGGAACTGCCTTTTGACCCTTAACCTTTTTTGGAACCTATTTCTTTTCTTTTCATGATCCATACTTAATTCTATTAAGTAAGCCTCACAATAATATTTTTTATTTGTATAATGCTTTAAGATGTAACACACACCTTTTAATATTCATATGAATGCATTCATAAACCCCATCAGGAAGGTACTGTGTATGTGAGGCCTTGGAGTTCTGTTCTTCTCTTGCCTGGGGGGTGATATTTCCATGGATGGCAGTTTGGCCAGAGCTACAATTTTAATAAGGAAACCCCTTGGCACCTGACCCAAATGAATGAATGAAAGTGCCCTGTTACCTCTACAATCTCTAAGTCCAAGAAGACAGCTGTAGAGCCTAACATATACAGTGTGGACCAGCAGGGGAATGCACAGTGGAGCCCTTTATCTCCTGTACTAGCCTGGAACAAGCAGAGGTGAGAGGTTTTAACCTTGAGATGAGAATGGGTAAATGACTCATTCACTTCTCTGTGTTTCCCTGGGCAGGCCGAACAGGCTCCCACTTCAGGGCCCACCCATTCACCCTGCCTGCGAATCAGTTAGTCCATTCAATGATCTTCTTTTCAGATAATCCTTTTTCAGTCACCAGTCTTAAGTGGTGACCTTCCTCCTGCAATCATTCTACAGTGCATTTTACTGTCACAGAACACTTACCACTATCTAAAATTATCTTCCTGGCATGCCTGTGTAAGGTGTTTCCCTGCAACAGAATGTAAGCTGTCTGAGAGTGGTAACCCTTCTGTCCTGTTTGCCGTCACACCTCCAGTGCCTACAGTAGTTTCCCAGGCAGAATGAGCACTCAAGAAATAGCTGTTAAATGAATGAATGACTTGGTCAGTCTGGAGAGGCTTTTGGTTTAGTGGGGGTGAGTTTCAAGAGATGTTCAGAGAACAGTATAAAAAATATTAACAGGGCCTTTTTCCTATTCCCTTATAATCAGCTGAATCTGAGAACACAGAGAGGCTTCGGGTATCCTGCAGAGCTTTGAGGGGAACAGGCCCTGCTAATGTTACGGGAGAAACTCCCAGAAACTCAGTTCTTCTCACCAACGCAGTAAAGAATTACAGACTGGCGAGTCTATTAGCGTGCCAGCAGGGCTTATTGGTGACCTGTTCCCATGGAAGGGAATGGGCCTAGTTAAGGTGGGGGTGGGGGGTGTAAGGCAGAGGTTCAGGCCAAAGCAGGGTAAGGGCAGCAAAAGTAAGGGTGGCCAGAGGCCGCGTGGCAAGCGTGCAACTGGTCCTTTGTTCTGAGGACTTACGTCGTTGGCAGAATGGCAGTGAAGAAGTTACATATTGATTCACAGGTAAAGGTGGTGCCAGCTTTGGGGTGAGGGGAGGTTGGCATGAATACCCAGAGGCGTTAATGGGCTTCTTCCTTTGAGCACTATGGTCCCTTTCTGACCTTTTAGACCTTGGGATGAAAGGCACAGTTTCAAAGGCTTTCTTTCCCAGATAGTGGAGATGATACGTAGAATTTCAAGGACTGCCCTCTTCCCATGTTAGCACAGCGTTTCCTGAGATGCTGGAACACCTGGCAATGTTACTGGACCCGGCCTGGGATGGCAGAGTTAGTCTCCCTCCTCCCCTCTGCCTCGGTTGGCTATCTATCCTACCTAACACTACCAGAACCAACGGTGCCCCAGGAGGCAGAGAAGAGGAGAGGGGGGTTTCCTGAAGTAGTTGGGACTACTCCATGAATGAAGTGTTTGTTGTGAAAGGGATCTCCTTCTGGAGACAGGAGGAGTGCTGTCTCCTTCCTGGAGCCAAGGGAAGGTTGCCCTGAAGAGAAAAGTGCTTGCAAGAGGGAAAGACTGACACCTCTCTTACAGGCTAGATGTCTGTTTGGTCGGAGGCCAGCCAGTCAGCTCCTGTGCCCTGCTGACCTGAGAGGAAAGGAAGTAGAAGAAAGGTGGCAGAACAAAGCCATGAAAAGGACTGGCCGTGAAGCCGATGGTGCTTACGGTGGGTGGGGTGGCACAGATGGGTGAGACCTTTACCTGGACCAGAGAAGGGCATGACCATCTCGAGAGTTCCCTGCTAGCAGAGAAGGACTCCCAAGTTTCTAAGAGGACTCATCTATGAAGCGGGGAGGGGCCGCTGCTGTTAGTGGGAGCTGTGGAGTGGGAAAGGTTGCACAGTGGCCAGATCTCCCACTGCCAGGAACTGTGTAGACACTGCAACGCCAGCCAGAAAATTGAGTCAGGCCCCCAAGGGCCACATTTGGATCCTGTCACGGAGTAGATGGTGAGAGCTTGTCAGTGTCAGCCCGAGAAGCAAAGAAAACCACCCAGAGAGGATTTCCCTGATCCCTTCTCTCTGCCCCAAATCCACGGGGGAGCCAGCTTTGGGGGTTTTACCCAGAGCTAGGCAATGTCGTTTCCCCATCGGCATCCCTGCAGCCATGGACCAGCCTGTGCTAAGGACAGAAGGAGATGAGATTTAAATTGAATGCAAGATGGGAGTTTTAATCTAGCCTCGACTTTTTAATAAGGAAAAGCGACCAGAAGTCTGCAGGCTCTAGCTGAGATGCCACAAAGGGGCAGGAAAAGGTGTTTGGCACGGTTGAAAGCAGGTTGAAAGACAGGAACTAGGAAAACAGAAATGAATTAAACCATTCTGTGTTTTCAATATGGAGTTCAGACTATCCAGTGGCCGAGGTACAGCAGGGAAAGACAGATTAGTAGACTTCAGTAAGTGAGTTTCTCAGTCAGGCATTTGCTTTTTCTTTGGGTGAGCTCTTACTGGTTTTTGTTGGAGGATAAGGCAACAAGACGATTTATAAAATCCATGATTCAAGACACACCCTTAGCAATGCAGTCAGTTGCCCTTTCTTCTTCCCTGGACTCTCCCTCTGGGAGAGGACAAAAAGCTAATTTTGGGAAAATCGGTTTCCTGCAGCTTCAAAGGATTTTTTTTTAGACCTTTGCAAAAGTCTTTTCTTTTTTAATTCAAAGATACTTTTTACTAACACTGAGTGGCTGGATTGTGAGCAAACCACCACCCTTATTCCCTCCTTTCTTGATAAATAAATCACCAGGAAAGCCTGTGAGACTAGTCCCAGGGAAGACCGACTGAAAGCCCATTCAGAAGAAACAGTTTGGCTGTTGATGGCCGGAGGAGGACACTGTTTTGGAAAGGACTGATAAGTTGAGTAAGTCAAAAGTTCAATGGGTAGCTTTGGGTTTTACCCCATCTATTCTTAAAAGGAAAATACATTTCTTGAATGGTAAACAAACAAACAGAAAACACACTTCGTTTGAAGGGAGAAAAGATATCTGATGACAGTAAACTGGTAACACTCAGCTTTGCCCAGACCTCTCTAATCTGTGCTTTATGGTGGCTCTGCTCCCAGGGACCCCTTTCATCTCCCTGATAACAAGCACCGAATAACAGAATAACCCTGACCAGAGATATTAGAAGAGTGGTGTGTGTGTGTGTGTGTTATGAGTGTGCACATGTGTTACTTTAGATGCAACAAAAATGAGCAGCAAACAATGCTCAGTACGTGTTTTTTTTCAGAATTTTGTGGAATTCAAAAACCTTGTTACGGCATTGCGAAGTCATTTTTTGATTAATAGCCAAATCTCCAGGTGGTTTTTTGTTTCCTGCAGTTCTGTGCCATCTACCCAAAACCTGACCTGAGGTAGAAAGGCCTCCTGCCCCGCTCTGGCGGTCACAGGCAGGTAGTCCTCTCGCGGCCCAGGCCGTCACTTCCCAGAGCCTGAGGCCGCTTCCGTCTTTGCCCGGCACTGACAACTGTGAAGAACTCACTGGCCTTTCGTTATGTGATTATGGCCATCGACAAACCCCTTTCCTCACTGAGTGCACTCCCCTCCCTCACACAAAACCAATATTTTCTAGTCGTCATGTGGGGCAGCAATTTTCAACAGGTGTGTCATGAGAATATTTAAAACATGCGATACCTGAATATTCAGTCAGGAACACTGACCTCTTGTCTCTTAGATGGTCAAATCAAAAAATGACAACAGCCAACACAACAATACCTGTCCAGTGTGAATGAATAAAATTATACCTATTTTTCAATCAGATCATCAAAAAATATAATATATATTTTGGTGGGCCACAGATTCGGAGTCATCCGTTTACTTGTGCCGTGGGACGAGAAATGTTGAAAGGCTGCTTTAGGCCACGTGTAGGAATTAGGTTTTACCCCCTTTGGCAGGTGCCATCTGCGGGTAGAGGGCGCTAGGGTGCTGTGCTGAGAAGGCATCTGGGCATGTTCCGGGTGGAACCCAGGGGGAAGGAAGAATGTGATGGGTGGCAGAGGTGCGGCAGCGGCGACACATTCACAAAGCCTTTGTCCTCCCCAGTCTAGGCATCCCATCTTCCTTTAAAACCCGACCTTTGTTCAGGGACAAAACATTGGGGTCCTAATTCTGGCAGATTCTTCACTCTCAGACTGCTGCTGAAATTGAACCCTTGGGGTGGCGAGGGGTCTGTGACACAGCGACTCAAAATATAAGATTTGAATTACTAGTAATAATAATGATGATGATGGCCATCAATAATTGGATTTCAAGTAGATGCTAGGTAATATGCAGATATAGGTAAGGCTATGTAATTTCCAATCCTTAAAGCCTATTTACGAGGAGGGACTTATTTTTTCAGATGAGGAAAAGGAGGCTTGCAGAAAGAGTGTAACTTTGCCCAAGGACACATGTGAGTAGGCCGATAAGCTGGGACTCAGTCCTGAGTTTGTCTGACTAGATGGAGCCTCCTTCCAAAGAAAGCTTTTAAGCACGAGCTGAAATACTGCAGACCATTTCCGCTGTGCTATGGAGACCTTTTTGGAGGGTGGGGATGGGGAGCATTCTCTCCCTACATGGGGTCCCTGCATTTTCTTTTCTAAGAAAAACATGGCAGACTGAATAGCTGATTAGCAAAGAAATGAGGTTGTTTTCTGAATGATAAAGCGAGGCTTGGAAGAAAGAGCAGACCTGCCCATATATCAGAGGATTTCCTGCTGTTCCCCCAAAGGGGCTGCCCCTGTTTAGTGCTTTCACTGAAGCTAGCCTCAGCTCTCCCGGGCCACCGTCTGACATTATCAGCGTTCATGTGTCAGCCTCAAGACACCCTGCATTCCAGAGCACCAGCCTCCCCGTTCCCAGAGACATTGTTTTTCTTCTTTAAAGCAGAGGAAAAGCTCACAGTCTGAAGAGGCCATTTGTCATCCGTATCATCAAGGAGCTGGTCTGAAGATGTGCTCAAGTCCACTGTGCCCAGATGCGCCTGCCAAGCACACAGTGCAGGGGCTGCAGGGGCTCATTCAGGGGCGTAATTCATGGGTTCCCGCTGCCGGTGGGGCCTGGTGGACCAGGCAGAAAGGTCAGCTGCCCACACGAGCTCAGTTAACTCTTTAGAAGAATGAGATAAAGCAACAATTCCCAAAGTCTTCCACGCTTCGAATTTTTGTGCCGTGCCCACTAGGACCTTCATTTATTTATCTTTAAACTGCCAAGGGCATTAAAACTCAAAACTTTGGGCAAGAGGACTCCCAGTGAATGTGCTATTATTTCTCATCCCGCTTGGCACAAAATTTACAAGACAGTAATGTTCGTCCCCTGCAGGCCCTTTCTGGCCATGTTCTACCACTCTCCACTTCATTCTCTCTGCTCCTGTCTCTTCTAGAGACTTCCTTGGTGCTTTGTGCATTTATCGAACGTGCTTTGCCTGGTCGTTTGCTGTTTCTTTTACCTGGAACCTTTTTTCTTAGTAGCCACATGGCTCATTTAGGAACCTAGAGCATTAATGGTCCCTCATCAGAGACACAGTCCCTAATCACCATCGCCCAGCTTCCAAATAACACTGCCATCATTCTCCACCAATCCTACTTTATTTTTCTTTCCTGCATTTAGCAGTCTTTGTTTACCATCAAAAGGCTAGCTCCATAAGGATAGGGAATTTCTTGTGTTCCCTACTGTATCCCAATGGCTGTAGTTATTCGATAAATCCAAAAAATCATGACGGATGAATAAATAAATATAGATCAGAAAAAGACAGTGGTGTCCAATCAGCCAGCAGGTCAGTCAGGTTTTACTGACTGTTTACCTGTTCTGGGCTCACTGTGCTAAGATCAGGCATCCTGCATTGCCAGGACTCTTCCAGCTGGAAGGGTGCTTCTCTGAGGTGGAATGAGTTTCTCCTCTTGTTTCAGTCGCCAGCGTCTATGGGATGGCAGCCCATAGGTGGCGCTTCTAGCCTTGAGCAATTTATGGGAAATTAAGTACCCTATAGTCATAAAACAGTAAAATCTAAAATCATTACATTACTATTTTGGAAGATAATTCACTAATATTCAAAAAGATTTAAGGGATTTTTTTCCAGAAAGAGGCTTTATTTAATAGCAATAGTTGACTATGTTATGCCAGTCCATTTCTTTACTAGCCATGGAAAAATGTACAGATTTTGTCCTCATATAGAGACTATCAGGGCTAATTATTTACACATATCCATGCGTTATACAAAACCCAAATTAAATGACATTTTCCAGTGCCAGTCTGTTTCTGTCCTAAATGTAGCAACATCGAGAAGACTTTATTTCATGTTCAATATTTTTGCAGGACTTGCCACTCTTTGCCTGGTGACAAGTTGAAACTTCAGAACAGGGAAATAGAGTTACTACTGAAAGCAAAAAAGGAAGGTGGGGGCCTCCGAGGGACTGGCCTTTGTGTTTAGATGAATGAGTCTTTTTCAGGTATCTGTTCGTTGGCGTTTAAAGGACATAGTGGCACCCCCCTATCTATCCCCAAGTCCATTGTGCGAACTTTGCCTCATCTGGGGACTCCATTATTTTCCTGGCTGTGGAATGGAGAGTCAGCGGGGTTTGCAGGAATGCACTGTCTGCGGCCGTTCCCAGGGGAGGCTCTTCTTTGGCGACCTTCCTCATACTACAGTCTGGGGAGGAGCACTCAGTCAATAAGGCCAAGTTCATGACAGAGAAGGACAAAGGCAGCAGTGAATGGATCTAATGGTCAAAAGACCCTCAACGCTTCAGACTTTTTGTTCCTATCTCTACCACCTCCACTGCCTAGGTAACAAAAGATTAAAGTTGGCACCATCCATTTCTATTCTGAACTGACTGGAGTTGTGTAATATAAAAGATGCCCTATAAACTTGGAGAAGAGTCTGCATGGACTGAAAGTCAGTATGGTGTGTAAACAGGCTTCATGTCCCGTGGCTGTTCTGGCTCCAATATCTCCTTGAAGAAGATTTCAGATGGACCCTGACTGGTACAGGGTAGTATTCTGCTCAATATTGATTCATGGAAAACCAGAAGTTCCAGTGTAATTTTTAAGCACTTTGTGTAAGCCTTACCGACCCATGAGGGAAAGTTAAAAGCTGAGATTGACAGGGTTCATCTGCCAAGAACAAACAAGGTGTAAAGCACTTCATTCATTCATAGGCTTCACTTCATTCAGTCAGAACTACCCTTGGCCACATTAGGGGCTGTTCGAATGTGAATGCTCACAACAGAAAGGTTTGTCACTGGCATCATCATCCTTGTCACCTTTATCAGCATCATTTAACAGAAAATTAATAAAACCACAATATATGTCCATGACAAGAAAAACTTCAGTAAATACTTTCACTGAAAAGATCTCCTGAACAGAGAACATAGCATAGCTGGAAGGGACTTCACTGGACCAGAGTTTTATAAAGATCTCATGAAATGTTTTTTAAATAAATGATCTTATAAACATATTAATGAAAAGCTTTTAAACTGTTTAAAACAAAAATATTGTTTCCCTTTAATAATAATGAAAATCTACATCACAGTCCAAAATACAGCAAATAGCTAGGAGATACTGAAACCTTCCTGCAAGGCAGGACCTATGGAGAGCAGTTTACATGCATTGTTTTAATTCAATCCTCACGACATCCTCTGAAGTTTGGTGCTATTGTGCCCATTTACCAAAGAGGAAACTGAGGCTTAGAGAGGGCAAATGACTTGACCCAAAGGTCCTATAGCTGGTATGTGATAGAACCAGAATTTAAACCCTAAACTGTTGGCTACCATATGTGCAATTCACACAGGGAAATAGTATATGAAGAAATTGAATACATTTGAAATTCTGGATTTCAATTGAGATAGAAGCCATTTGAATGGGAGATAAGAGTTTGCTGTAACTTGCCCTGAAATGGTAAAAGAGGAGAAAAATGTTCAAGGAAAAGCTGTCGAATAACTCGTCATTCCTACAGGAGCTAGTTTCCTACCCACCACTATGCCAAGAAGGTATTTCCTTCACGTCCAAATTCAGAGACAGGATAAGGAGGCTGCTCCAGGATGTGAAAGAAGACAGACAGCTCAGTCAAAATTTCAAGGACAGTCTGTGTGGTTCCTAAGAGCCCAAATCCTGGAGCCAAACTCTCTGGGTTCAGGTTCTGTGACCATTTGCTTAAATCAGCTTCTCCGTGTCTCTGCTTTTTCATCTGTGGAATTGAGACAATAACAGTGCCCATTTCATCAAGCTGTTGTGAAAAGAACTGAGTTAGCGATTGTCCAGCAGTTAGAGCATACTTGTCACACAGTAAGTCCTTTAGAAGCGTTGGCTATTACTAGTCTCCATATAGTAAACCCTTCTTTAAGACTCAACAGTTGACCAAAGAGGTCAGTGCTCTTCACCATTCCGTCTGTCCACAAGTTCAAACTCAGGCTCTCCGTGCATCTTTGTGTAAAGGTGTTTAAGGTGCTATTATTCACTTCTATTTTCTTCCTTTGACATGATGCTTTAGTTCTGTTCTCACATTTCTGGCTCATTCTTAAATGAACTGTGGACTTTGCCTCTGTTCTGCATCCAAAGAGTAAGTTTCAATGGAGATAATTCACAGAAGTATTGTATAATGCTCAAAAGTTACCATATTTTGCTATGTATAATACACAATTTTTGCCCAAATTTTTGAGGGAAAAATAAGGATACACATTATACATGGGCAGTACTAATTCCATACTACATAAATGATTTTAATTCTTTAATTTATACTTATACATTAATAGTGTAATTCTAGAAAGCAAAACAACATCTATATGCAAAATAATACCCTGGAATAAAATAACTGGTTTTGTTTCTAAATATATAATTAAATAAATCATTGAATTTAAAAATTAAAATGAAAGATCTTTTTCCTGAAACTTTGGGCCAAAAACATGTGTGCATTGTACACGGCAAAAAACAGTATATAATTTACAAAGTGATCACCCTAATAAATCTAGTACCTATCTGACACCATACACAGTTATTACAATATTATTGGCTATGCTGTACTTTACATCCCCATGACTATTCTGTAGCTACCAAGTTGTACTTTTCAATCCCTTCACCCTTTTCACCCATCTCCCCAACCACCCTCCCATCTGGCAAACGTCAAAATGTTCTCTGTATCTATGTGTCTGTTTCTGTTTTGCTTGTTCATTTATTTTGTTTTTTAGATTCCACATATAAGTGAAATTATATGGCATTTGTTGTTCTTCTTATTTCGCTCAGAATACCCTCTTGGTATATCATGCTGTTGAAGGTGGCAAGATTTCATTCTTTTTTGTGGCTGAGTCATATTGTCTACACACACCACCTCTTTATCCATTCCACTATTGATAGACACTTAGATTGCTTCCATACCTTGGCTACAGTAAATAATGCTGCAACAAACACATGGATGATAGATGTGTATTTACTGCCATTTTATTATTCATATTTTTGACTTTTTTCCCTTAAAGAAGATCCTTTAACATTTCTTGTAATACTGGTTTGGTGGTGATAAACTCCTTTAACTTTTTCTTGTCTGGGAAGCTCTTTATCTGTCCTTCAATTCTAAATGTTAGCTTTGCTGGGTAGAGTAACCTTGGTTGTAGGTCCTTGCTTTTCATCAGTTTGAATATTTCTTTCCAATCCTTTCTTGTCTATAAAGGT
This sequence comes from Mormoops blainvillei, assembly GCA_004026545.1. Taxonomy (NCBI): domain Eukaryota; kingdom Metazoa; phylum Chordata; class Mammalia; order Chiroptera; family Mormoopidae; genus Mormoops; species Mormoops blainvillei. The sequence continues at coordinate 21,231 of PVJD01003261.1, read as the reverse complement.
TCTGTTGAGAAATGAGCTGACAGTTATGGGAGTTGCCTTGTAGGTAACTAACTGCTTTTTTGTTGCTGCTTTTAAGATTCTCTCTCTGTCTTTAACTTTTGGCATTTTTATGAGGCTGTATCTTGATGTGGGTCTTTTTTAATTCAGCTTGTTTGGAACTCTCTGCGCTTTCTTGGCCTTGTATGTCTATTTCCTTCACCAGGTTAGGGAACTTTTCAGTCATTGTTTTTTCAAATAGGTTTTTAATTTCTTGCTCTCTCCTCCTTCCAGCAGCCCCATGATGCAAATGTTGGTATGCTTGATGTTGTCCCAGAGGCTCCTTATACTATCCTCATTTTTTTTTTATTCTTTTTTCTTTTTGCTGTTCTGATTGGGTGTTTCCTGCTTTCTTATCTTCCAAAATGCTGACTTGCTCCTCTACTTCATCTACTCTATTGTTGATTCCCTGTAATATATTCTTCATTTCCATTAGTGTAGTTTTCATTTCTAATGGTTCTTTTTTATGTTTTCTATCTCCATTTTTATGTTTTCTATCTCTTCATTGAAATTCTCACTGAGATCATTGAGCATCCTTATAACCAGTGTTTTGAACTCTGCATCAACAGATTGCTTGTCTCCATTTTGTTTAGCTCTTTTTCTGTAGCTTTGTTCTGTTCTTTCATTTGGGACATGTTTCTTTGTCTCCTCATTTTGACAGCCTCCCTGTGTTTGTTTCTATGTATCAGGTAGAGCTGCTACATCTCCCAGTCTTGGCAGAGTGCCCTTAGGTTGCAGGTGTCCTGTAGGACCCAGTGGAGAAGCCTCCCCGCTCATCTGAAGGGGTTGCTCCTTGTGCACCCCACACAGGTAGACTATATGCCCCCTTCTGTTGTGGTTGAGACTTGGTTTTTGTCAGTGGGAGAGGTTTACCCCCAGATTACTTGTCTGCAAGGACTGACAGTGACCACAATAGAGTATCTGCTGTGCATGGACTGACCCCACTGAGCAGGACTCACTTAAGCAGAGTTCTGGTGTCCCGTGAACCTGCTCCTTCAGTGGGCTGATAATGGAAGTGATTGGATGGTGCTCCAGCATGGTATGAAGCTGTCCGCCAGGTACACTAGCTCTGGGACCTTCCAGAAGGTGCAAGCCAAGATTAGCTGCTGCCTGTGCCTTGCCCAGGGCCATCTAGCATGACCTTCAGAGCAATCTGAAGATGGCTGCTACTTGTGCTGGGCTTGGAGGTTCCCTGGAGTAGCCACACTGCAAACCAAAACTTGCTGCAGCTAGTGCTCAGCTTTGGGCCATTTAGCAAGAGGTACAGGTTACATAGAAGCCAGATGCTGCCTGTTTGTGGTTTGCGAAACTTTGAGAGATATTAGAAAAGTCTGCAGCATGAGCCCAAACAGGCTGTTTGCATAGAAAAGCCACTAGAAATGTTTTGGGTGGACCCACAAGTTGGGTGGGGTGGGGACTCAGGGTAATACCAGGGCCAGGGAACAGTGTTAGCCAGAAGAATGGAGTATCAGATATGGTGCTCGCCTGCCAGCTCTGTTAGGGGAGGGCTCAGCAATGGGACAATGGCCTCTGCCAGCAATTCTGTCTGGGAGAGAACTTCCCTTCCAGCCCACATCCTGAAGCCCAACAGTTCAGTTTGTCCCCAAATGTCTCTGGTACATTTTGAGCTGCTGCCCCAGTGCTAGAGCTCAGAGCAAGTGTGTCCCTAGAAAGCCCAAACATGGGCTCTTTTTATTTTTTTTAATCCTCACCTGAGGATATGTTTATTAATTTTAAAGAGAGAGGAAGGGAGAATGAAAAAGACACATTGATGTGAGAGAGAAACATCAACTGGTTGCCCCCTGTATGCACCATATGCACCGCTTCCAGGGATCCAACCTGCAGCCTAGGTATGTGGCCTGACCAGGAATCAAGCCCTGCAACCTTTTGGTGTATGGGATGACACTCCAACCCACTGAGTCACCTGACCAGTGCCATGCACAGACCTTTTAAAAGGAGTGCCTGAGTCTTCAGCTTCCCTCCACCTCACTCAACCACAATATCTACTGGTTTTCACAGTCAGAAGTTTCAGGGACTTCTCTTCCTAGCACTGGAACTGTGGACTGCGGAGCCTGGTGTGGGTCTGGGACCCCTTGCTCCTCAAGGGGCACTTCTGTAGCCGAGCTATCCTTCTTGATTTTTAACCACCACATGTGAGTGTGAGACCAACCCAATCCATGTCTCCACTTCTCCTACTAGTCTCAATGTGGTTTCTTCTTTATATTCTTAGTTATAGGAATTCTGCTCAGCTCGAGTTCAGGCAGTCTCAAATGATGGTTGTTCTGTATCTTAGTTGTAACTTTGATGTAGTTGTGGGAGGTTCTGAGTACTGCATTTACCCATGCTATCATCTTGACTGGAAGCCCTCCATTTCCTTCTTAAGGAAACCACATTCTCCTAAAAAGGTGTTCTTGCCTCTCAGCCCACAGGAAACAATTTACATGAGAACATATTGTCTCCACATAGTACATCTGGGGTTCCAGCTCTGCTGAAATATTAAGGTTACATAATCAGACCACTGAATATCTCAATCTGAAATACCTATATTCAGGCACTACTTTAGTATATTTTTGTCTTTTTCCTGCTTACATTTTACTTATAAAAAAGTCCATTATCTGCTCTCTAGGTTAAATTCAAGCCTCCACTCTAAGGATCTGTAAACTTCTTATAATTTTAATTGATTAATTTTAAAGCTTAGGATACAGTTTCAGGGAATCTTCTTTAAAAGGAAAAAACAAAAATGTACTCATTCACAGGCACACATACAAATGTGGAATGAGTAATTCAGAGAGAGAATATTGAGAATATGACATGATATCTTTTAAAAAAGTCACTACAAACTTCTTTTGAGGGAGACTGATTAGCAGGCTCTCTAACAGATTCCACAGGAGCAGAAGGAAATGGTGACTTTGACAAGGGGGAGCAGTGGAAGTGGAAGGAGACATCTTTGGGATACACCTTTAAGGTAGAATGAAAATAGCTTACTATGTAAATTGGATATAGGATGTTGAGTGGAAGAGATTTTTGTGGGATATTATTCAGCCATAAACAAAAGGAAATCCACCATGCACGCCAACATGGATGGACCTAGAGGACATTATGCTAAGTGAAATAAATCAGACACAGGAAGACAAGTACTGTATGAGCTCACTTATATGTGAAATCTAAAAAAATCTGAACTCATATTAACAGAGAGGAGATGGGGCGATGGGAGAAATGGGGAGATGCTAGTCAAAGGGTACAAGCTTTCAGCTATAAGACAAACAAGTTCTTGGGGATCTAATGTACAGCTTGGTGACTGGAGGTAGCATTACTGTGTTGTGTATCTGAAAGTTATGAAGAGAGGTCTTAAATGTTCTCACCAACACCACAAAAAAAGAAGCAGCAGCTAATCTTGTGAAGTGATGGATGGGTTAACTAACCTTACTGTGATAATCATTTCATAATATATACACATATCAAATCATCCCATTATATACCTTACACAATGCTATATGTCAATTGTATCTCAATAAAGCTGGAAAAAGTGTTTTTTAAAAAGGTAATTTTGGGCCTGGACAGCATTATGAATGGTGGGTGCTATGGACTGAGGTGGGGTCACTAGAGGAAGATCAGGTTGGGAAAAGGTGGGGCTGGGAGTAGTAAATTAAGAGTTTCGTTTGGGGCATGTGAAGTTTGACAAGCCTATTATACGCCCAAGTGGAAATGTCAAAGAGACAGATGGATAAGCTTAAGACTCAAAGGAAAGGTACAGGATCAAGCAAAGGAGACTGAGAAAGGGCGACCAGCGAGGAAGGGGAGCATGGGAGGCGGTGTCCCAAAAATCAAGTGCAGAAAGTGTTTCAGGAGGAAGGAAGTGATCAGTTCTCTCAAGTGCTCTGAAAGCCCAAGGAAGGCCAGGACTGAGAGGTGACTGTTGGCTTTGTCAAGGTGAGGTTGGTCATGCTGGCCACGGTGAGAGGGTTTTCAGGGGATGGGGTACAGAGATGAAAGCCCGAAGAGGAAAGATGGTAAAGGGGCCTATGGAGGCTCTTCTTAGGGGAAGGGTCTGAGTGTGAATCGGAATTGGGATTGCACACAGTCTTAGTGCCTTTCCGTATCCCTAACTATCTTTAATAAAGGTATAGTTTTTTGACCTCTTGTAGAGGAGATACTTTTGTGGTCATTAAAGCACACAAAATATATAGTTTTTTTAAATATCAGGAATGAACACTATTGCTGAAGTTTCAGAAGTGGAGAGTTAGTTGAGTGACAAGCATTCTATTACCTCAAATCACTACATGCTTAACCGTTGGGATGTCAGGTGTTGGGGGCAGCCTTAAAAAGGTATCTCCCGCTTGTGCCAAGTCCCCCCTCCACCTCCCCATCCCCACCTAGTTAGGGCCTGGCTGGCTTCCCTTACACAGGAAGAAGCTGGATTTTACACTCCTCAGAGGTACTAGGAGTGGAAGTGGCAGCTGCCCAGTTACACAGCATTAGAGGACGGAAGTGAAGGCATGGTGGAGGTAAGGATTAGGAACTGAAGAGTGAAATCAAAAGGGGATCCAGAAACCGGGGGGAAAGTGGGTGAGAAAAAAAGGAAGATGGTGCAAAGAGATTCCTGAGATGGGAGGCAGATGTTCAAAGAAGGGTTTTTATGAGCTCAAGACAGCAGGGCCTGTTTAAAGGGACCAAAAGAGGACGGTCACCTATAGCATAGTAGTCCCCCAGCTCCAAAGAGGATATGTTCCAAGATCCCCAGTAGATTCCTGAAACTGCAGATACTACCCAATCCTATATATTCTGTTTTCTTCCTATTCATACAAATCATTTCACGTAACAAAAGGCCTTTACAGCTTCCTTTTGGCATATCTGAATTCCCAGCATCACTACCGTTGTGCTTTGGAGCCATTATTCAGGAAATAAAGGTTACTCGAACGCAAACATTATGATGCCAGACAGTTGATCTTATCACCAAGACGAATACTGAGTGACTAATGGGCAGGACGTATCTACGGGGTGGACAAAGGAATGATCGCCATGCCTGGAGTAATGGAGGGGAACTGCCCAAGATTTCATCACACTATTCAGAACGACGTACAATTTAAAACTTATGAATTGTTTATTTCTGGAATTTTCTATTTCATGTTTTTGGACTGCAGTTGACCATAGCTAACAAACTGAGGAAAGCAAAACCATGGATAAGGGGCAACTATTATAATAGTCTTGGGTGATAAGACTCACACATGTCTTATGGGATCATCTCATGGGATGAGATTTGTGTTATTTGGAACTGTTAGGGGTTGTATCAAGTGCCCATGTTGAAGACATAACCTGATCCATGCCCGTGAATGGGACCCGATTTGGAAATAGGGCCTTCGTAGGTTAACATGTGATCATACTGGAATACAGGGAGCCCTCATCTGCTATGACTGGTGTCCTTATAATAAAAGTACAATTTGGACACAGACAAACACAGGGAAGGTGGCCATGGAAAGGTGAGGCAGAGATTAGAGTTACGTGCCACCTGCCAGGACAGGCGTGGGACAACCGGAACCTAAAAACGCAAGAAAGGATCCTCTCTGGGAGGGTTTCGAGGGAGCCTGGCCCTGGTGACAACCTGATTTCAGACTTCTAGCTTCCAAAACTATGAAAAAATAAATTGACCTTTGAAGCCACCCAGTTTATGGCACTTTGTAGCGACAGCCCTAGAAAACTAATCCAGGAGCTACACGAACCTTGTGATATATGTAAATCTGTATAATAAAGGCATTCTACTGCTTTGACAAATGTCTAAAGGATGACTTTTTCAAAAACCTTCAACTTACAAAAAAATTGCACAAAATTCAAATCAATGCCTATATTTACTTTTTCCCCCAAGTAATTAGGCAGATTTAAGGTGGTGTTAAGGCTAGCTTCACTTGATTTCCAGTGAATAGTGTTGATGAGTCAGGACAATTTACATCCCTCAGAAAATGATCTGTAAAAGGCAAAATCTGAGCGTTGTGTTTACTAAAGTGATGCCATATGTTGGTTGATTAACAAGTTGTCAGAATATTCGAAGTTCTTGGATGATTGCAAAAAGGAGCATCTGTTTGCTGAAGCTTTTATCTGATGTGTGTACAGATATTGCCAGGTTTGGCACTTTTCCCAAATATCAGATATAAATTCCCGCAGTATTTAGCCTTCAGAGAGTAACACTGATGTACTGGTGGAGTTTAAGATGTTTATTCTCAGGAAAGCAAATGAAGTGAGGCCAAAGAGTTGCCGTATACTCATAAGAGTACTATGTGTCAGTCAGAACTCTTTTTACCATTGTATCTATATCACCTACTACAACTAATGTTTACTTGAATGCCACTTGCGTGGCAATTTAAGGGGAAAAAAGGATCAGATCTCCTTAGAAGATTTTTTATCACTTTACCTATAGACTTTAATAATGCCTTCTACTTATGAAGTGACTTACAGATTACATGTGCTTTGATATTGGATTCTCGCAAGCTAATGAAGATGGCAAGAAGGTGTATGCCCATTTTACAGGTGAAGACTCTGCAGCCGAGTGGAAGTAAATCCATCTGGCTTGGAAGTAGAACCAGGAACCAGCCTTTGAGCTCCCTCTCTGCGCTTCCTGCAAATTCTGCACATAGAGGTTCAGGATCTGGTTGTGGGCACCGTGACAGGATCTAGTCACGGTAACATTCTGGAGTTCTCCTTTGTACCTTTTCACAACCCCCTGTGATTGATTCAGTCAGCCACCACATACTGGATTGTGCCGTTCTAATTGCAGCAAGCAGATCCTGTAGGAAAGGAACAGCTTTTTCTCTAATCTCTTAGGTTTAGGGTATAGGAGTAGGGGGATATGAATTTAACTGACCAAAAAAAAACACACAAAAAAAAACAAACCCCAGATCAACAGGAGAAAAGGAATGCAAATTTTATGAACGTTTTATGTGCATGAAAGTTCTCCGGAAAAAAGTCAAACTCAAAGAAGCCGTTAGACTCAGGGGCGTATATCCCATTTAACAAAGCTGTCCCTTGTTTGGGCTTCAAGGGACAAATAAACTGTGGGAAAATAAACAGGAAACACATAGATGAGGGGAACTAATGAAAGATAAGGGCTATTTTAGCAAGGTGAGCGCCTGCAGACTCATGTGGGTGCTGAGTCTGTCTCTAGGGATAGAGTTGCTCTCCCATTGCTGGTCCATCGGGGACACCTTCACAGAGAGGAGGACGTGTGCCCTGCTCTTAGGCAGAGAGGAGGAGAGCAGACGGTTCTCCTGTGCCTGCTGTTTCTAATTGCTTACAGTTCACAGCGCTCCTTCTGCCAGAGTGGCATGTTCTGGAGGGGCATATCCTGGTCCCCCTCGATTCCTTTCCACCACTCATCAAAGCCAACATGAAATAAGTAAGGTGGAAAAAGGCACTCTTTTTATATCAACTGAGTTCAAAGTTAGACTTATATTTCAGTTGTTCCGTTTTCTTTGAAATTTCTCAGCACTCATGGTTTTAGAACCAAGTGCTTCCGTGACATGACGTGCAAACCGCCTTTCTCTTTAACCTTGATTTTTTTGTCCTATATTCTTAAAACACCCATGAAGGCTATGTTATGGAGAAGTCTTTTAGTGCTTCAGGAAAATGGGGCCTCTTATGAAAAAGGAAGTATTTTCTTTTAATTTTCACAAAGTTTAACCTTTTATTCAAACGGCAAGTCAGGTGCAACTTCAGGGAGTTTGTTCCTGTCATACCTTTGTGTACTGTAGAGGAAGAAAACAAACTTACTCGACCCTCTTGCATTCAGTGACAGAGGATTAGCAAAATTAGCCGTTATCCCCCGAGGGCGATAAGAGGCACAGCTGAGAGCAAACAGCCCAATCACAGAGGTCCATGAGGCCAGGCTAAAGAGTGTGGAATTTATCCTAAGAGCAGCTAGAAGCCATCGAACTGGAGTAGCGTGATCTGTTTTGTCTCCCAGATTATTTTGGCTCTAGAATGGAGCAAGAGACTACCTGGAGAGACTGACTGGGAAGCTTTTGCAATTGTCCAGGAGAGAGAAGCTGATGGTTTTGTCCAGGATGGTGGTAGTAGGATCGATTCAAATGGTACTTAGAAAATAAATTAGGTGGGATGAAGTTATTAATTAAATATTGGGGTAAAAGGGAAGTGTCAAGGCTGTCTTTTATTTTTGTATTGATAACAGTTGTTAGAGCCAAGTAACACTGAGAGAGGACCAGGCTGGGAGGACAAAATTATATGTCCAGTTCAAGGTGCACAGATTTGAAGTCCCAACCAAACATTCAGGTGGAACCTGTCACATCCCTTTTCGTATTTCCCATGGAAGACGTGGAATGTAAGCAGGCTCGGAGAGAATCATGGAATTTAGATGAGCACCAATAGATATCCAGTTAGAAGATTGCAAACATCGTTATCTATCACTGTTTCCTTTGTGTCTTTTCACTTACTTGATATTTAGTGATCAGCTGATATCACAGTTCTTATCTTTAAAAGTGATTCTTTTCTCTAAGGAGATTATAATGGCTTTGGTTGTTTGTTTTAATTTTGTTTTGTTTAGGGAGTGGGTTGGGCCAATAGTGGTCCTTGCATGATTTTTCCTTTTGGCTGAGGGTGGGCAGGCTTACCAGAGGTGTGTGTGTTCTTTAAAGTGAATTTGTACAGACAACCTGTAATTTTCTTAATGTCGTATATCAACTAGTTATGGATGAGCTCAGTTATACTGAAAGATGAAGAGAACTTCCATGAAGGGAACAAATAAAAACAGGAACTATATCACTGTGTACCGACATTGTAGTGCTGCCAGTGAAAGTTCACGTCCAATGAGGATTTAGGAGACCGTTTGCAAGTATGAGCTGGTCTTTGATGAACGTGCCCTCTAGTTATGAATGGTTCACATTTGACATGACCGTTCAAATATAGCCTAATTTCCAGGACAGAGCAGATAATTGAAAGTTGTGGGTTCTCCTGTACCCACTCTCCCTCTGACTTTTCCTCCCCTTTTTCTGTTCATCATGTGCTTCTCATTCATCTTCACATAAAAGAGCAATGAAGAAAAAAGCAAAGGGGCTAAATTATTCTGTGTCTTAAAAAAAATTACCCCCAAATCATTATTCTTTTAGTTTTAAAATTACATGAAAGGCTTTATAACTAAGCACAGATGATAGAATGTAAAAATAGGCCGTTGGGCAGGTCCCACATTCCAATAAGAGAAACCTGTCCACAGATTCCTGAGTAACGCTTAACTTGCTTCTACTTGGTTATTCTTAGCAGCAGGGAGCTCCCTCTCTCTTCTAGGAATCAACTAATTTTGCTCCTAAAGCCAATTAGACAGAATCCTTTTTCAATAATGAATCAAAATGAGATAAACCCACTCACTGACACTGTTTCTGTACCTCACAGCAACAGAGAATAAATGTATTCTGTATACCTTTCAAATATGCTAAGACAACTGCCATGTCTCCTCAAGGCTTCTCCTCTGCAAACTAAATAACTCCAATTCCCCCAGGTACATTTTCATAGGACAGTTTCCACATTATTCACCATTTTTATAAAAATGTGTCTCCTTTGGGCCCTCTCAAATGGCAGACACCTATTTCTGAGTGACACCCACACTGACCAGGGCTACATACAGCATGACTTCTGCCTCTTAGCTGTTCTTGTGCTCATGTTTAATGATGCTTTAGTTTTAAACAGAGGACAAGGAGTGTAGGCCGAGGGATGTGTGGAATGTGTATTGTTTCTGGAGCTCTGGGACATTCCGAGGCAGGTGGAATGATCACGTTTGGTTTATAACAGTGTGGATTTTTGTTTGTGGGACTTGACATGTGCCGAATCCCAGGGGAATTACTAGGTAATAAATGGAAGGGATTTTGAATCCCATCAGAGTAAAATGGGAAGATATTTCCCTTTTTCACTCTTTATGTGGCACTTGTACCTTAATCTGCTTTTAGGAACAGCTGTTGTAGCAGATGTTCTTAGATTTTTTTTTGTTTGTTTGTTTGTTTTTGTTTTTTAGTATACCTAGCAAATTCTTTTCATGAAGAGATATTTATGTAAGCCCAGACCTTTTTTCTAATGCAAATAAACCTCCATTCGCATAGAACCTTTGGACTGTCACCCAAATGGACTAAGCACCTTCCAAGGGCATTGCAAGAAGCATGCTAAAGAGGCTGTCTTTGAGGAGATTCTTCTTATGCTTTTTCCAGCCAAACTGTGGAAGTGAGTTGCATGCCGGTATTTGTACTTGCAACTGACTTCCACTGCAGTCCCTTACACCGTGGCATTCCCACATGACGCATCTCCTTGGGGCATGGCTATTACTCAAGTATTGGAATGTTACCTGTGGTTTCACAGGGCACACAGTGAAAGTGTGAAGACTTTCACAACAGTGATCACTGGGTAAATGGAGATCCCAAGGATTCCCTCTTTCGCAAAAAATTTCTCCTCTTAGGTCATAGGTAAATGGAGAGCAGAAACTGGAAGAAACTGGAAGAGGAGTTTCTATTTGAGGGTGTCCTTTTTCACTTAGGTTAAGATTTTAGGTCGGTGATTTGAAAAATATTATTTCAGCGTTGTGTCTTTTCTCTTCTCACATACAGAATTCCCTATTTATAAATGTTACACATATCTGAACCATATCTGTATGTAATGAGAGAAAAAATGTTTTCCGAGATAATATATTCTTTGTCCCTTCACCAGACAAGAGTAGGATTCACTAGCATGTCTGTGATTTCCTGCTTGTTTTCATGACCATCTAAGGGACTAGGGCTCAAAACCTAGCAGTGAGGATAAGTAGGAAAATGAGCAATCTTATGCGGCCCCTGGTTTTGGATTCGGTACTCCCAGCTACGGGGCTAACATCTCTGTTTCCCTTAGTCCCAGTCTTTTGAGCAGCGACCTCCCCATTAGCTGACAGCCTGCCGTAGCCAGCCACCAGTAAGGTGATGGAGAGACACCAACTTCAAGTGAACCCCTCCATAGACTGGGGTAGGGGACGTAACTAAGTTAATTTATTATCCATAATTTATTTTAATGTCACCTATATATAGTAACCTGATGATAAAAAACATCAGAGGTTTAATTCTTTTCTGTTACCTGATTTACCAGCTTTATGGAATGCCTTCTGACCCTCCATTTGAAAAACAAAAAAATCCACATGCATACTCTTTGATTCTCTCTTCCCTTCTGCTTTGCGATACATGTTAGCAATATTGCTATTTGTTGTCTTAGTTTTAGTACTAAATGAGTTCTGTCCTCAAGTCAGCGCTTTCACCCCAGCTTTTCAAATCCTCTCTTGGGTGACTGGAGTGTTTCTTCTAATATTTCTTCAAAAGGTTTCACAAAAAATATTTTCCTGTGTTCTTAAAACTGAAAATCCTTTGCCTTTGTACCTGAATGACAGTGTTGTGTGCAAAATTCTTGAGTCGCACTTGACGTCTCTGAAGTCTTTGTACTATTACCTACTGCCTTTCAAAGTTGACTTTTTTCTTCTTATAATTTGGTCCATATCCATTTTTTTTTTCCTAGTCTATATTTCAATCTGTCATTTCAAATCTTTTTACTTCAGAAATGCTTCTTGAATTATCTTTGGATATAATGGTACCTTTTTCTCTTCCTTGGTCTTCTCCAGAGATACCTATTATTTAGAAGATGGATTTCCTTTGCTTCCTCAGCTATAAGTCTTTATCTCCTCACTTTTCACATTTTTTCCCAGTTCATTTTACTCAGTTTCCTTGTCTATACTGTGACTGAGATTGAGCTTCTAGTATCATCTCTCTTCCTCTTTTTCTCCTCCAGTGTTGCTTCGTCTCTTTATTTTCGTGCCTTGGGCGCTTCCCTTACAACCCTGATCTGCCAGCCCAGCCAGTGTCTTTAGGATCTGCTCGTAGACAATTTCTGAAAACCTGATCCCGTCTCTCGCTCACTTTTCCTGAACCTGAGCTTCCCTCCCTCGTCACAGCAGGTTCACTGGGCCCCTTTCCGTCATTCTTTCTTCTTTTGTATTAGCTGACTGAGTTAACCATAATTAAGCCCCTTGCAGTTTCTCCCTGTCCCCTACTTCCCAAGCCATCTATTTCCTTTCTCAGTTTGGAAGGTCCGGCTTTTAGAAAATGTCACTTGTCTGTACGTGTCTGTCTCCCTTCACTAATCAATACGTTTTGTACTTTTTCATGGTTTCTACCTAGTTGTGAAGGAACCCCTGTTAGCAGAGAAAAAAGAACAAGTACCCTTGGAAATGCAAGGGTGGGACCTCAGGTGTTTGACTTCACGCAATTGCAGTTTCTCTGAAGCCCAGCATTTGTCTTCAATATAAGGCAATATTTTCATTCAACTTCATAATATCTGTGTTTGTTTTAAATATTTAAAGTGTTTTAAATTAGTCACCTATTAAATTCCTTAATCTGCCACTACCTTCAATCTTTGAGTAAAATTGAAGCCTCAAAGCGATAAGCCTTAATCATAATGAGGTTTCAAGTACGTTTGCACAGGCCCCTGGGGATTCTCATGTCTATGAATAACTCACATGTTAAAAGGGGCCCCTCATTTGCATTTTTGAATCTCTGGCCTCTAGCATAGTAGCAGGTGCATATTTGACATTCAGTAATTGTTTGCGAAATTTACTGGAACTGAAGTTTCAAGATTTCTTTGCTACATTCAATAGGCTACTGCCTATTTTAACTAGTTTTGGTGCATTCTAACTAAAATGCAGTTGTCTTTTTGTACTGAAAGACGGAGGTGGGATCTTAAAGAGTCAATGGTAAGGTGTGTTTATACTGTGAGGTCAGGACTGAACTACTGAAACAAGTGTTTCTGCTCATCCCTTCCAGCCTCAGGGAGGCCCGACACTGGTCCTGAGCTCCAGGAAGGGAGTATAGCAGACTGGGAGCATGGGCTCCGCAATCAGACTACCTGGCTGCAGGCCCTGGGAACGCCCCTGGCATTTGCGGGTCTTCGTCTGCGGGCTTGTTATTCGATCTGCAAAGGCCTCGTTTTTCTCATCTGTAATATGGGGGTGAGAATTATACCTACCTCAGAGGGCTATGGAGAGGAATCAGTGATGCCGCCTATGAAAATGTCCAACATAAATCTTGAAACAAAGCACGCGTTGGTTAAATGACAGCTGTCTTTAGTACTAAATGGGGGAATGAAAGGGTACAAAGATCATAAGATGAGCCCTAATCATTTCATTTCAAAATACTTTGAAAATATGACCCAAGCCCTAGTGAGCAACTCCAGGTAATAATTCATTGCCTTGGTGTAAAATTCCGGAATTCCCATAATGAATATAATAATTAAAAACCCTTTCCAGTGCCCACCCCCACACGCACATGTGCGCACGCGCTCTTACCCAGCGGCAGTAAATAGTGGGGGACGGCTCTGCCTATAGGTCCTTCTCCGGCCGCCATCTCTCGCCCTCACTTCTAAAGCCTGAACTTCCCCGCAGCTTGGTGAGCCTGGGTGCCGAGCCGCCTCCTCCAGGCAGAAAGACGAGCAGCATCGGATTCCCACTGAGCTTTGCAAGTTAGCTCTAGGGCTTTCCCAAAGCAGGGTCGCCCCAACTCACCAACATACGGAGCCCAGACGTTTCTCCTGCCCACAGGTTCCCCCATTCCCTGACATGTCCTGGGAGAGCCCAGTGCTAGCTAGGATTTCCAGAATTAGAACGAGCCGTTGGGGACGTCATGATTAAGGGCAGGCGGGCTGCTGACTAGGTGCTTTCTTAAAGTCTTCCTTCGTTTGGCATCTGCGCCAGGAAATGCCAGCCGGAACTCTGCAGTTAGCTACCATATCGACAGACTGTATAAGAAAGCAGTGTATAATCCCTATCAGTTAACTGCTCTGAAGAGTTGATTTCATGGAGATAAAAGGGTAACAAGTATGGAGGTTTGTTATGCTGTCCTCTTGAAGAATTATCAGGCAACCTTGCATCACAGAGTCTATTCTTTTTATAGCACAGTTTCATTCTGCTAAATGTGAGTTAAAGACCCGCATTTTCACCTGACTGATTTGGTCAAGAATAAGAAACACTTAATGGGCAGAATAGAAAAGTTCTTCATTCAGGAGAGGTAGTTATGGATTTGAAATTCCTTAAAAAAAAAAAATCCAGATGTGAATCGAAGACCAAGGCACTGAAATATAATCACTGTGACTTTATCTTCTAAAACCATCCCCACAAGGTTAAGTGCTTCACATACCCCTGTTCATGCCCAGGCTTTTAAGAGAAGCGCACATTTGAGACAGGCGACATGGGGTTATGCTAGGGTCCTCCAACCAGCACTAAGGGTCACACCCAGATGAGGACTAAAGTGATCCTTAATGGACTAGAGAAAAATATAGGGTCCCGTGAGTTCTGTGTTTGCGACTACAGGCAGCATGAACAATGACTGGGGCGGTGCTTACAGCAAGACCTTTGGAAGCTTATGCTGATAATGGCTAAAAATCTCTGGATTCGTGGTAGCCGAGACACGGAGACAACCCAAGTGTCCTTCCATATAGCATTGTATAATGAAGTCGTAGTACATATATATAAGGGACTGCTACTCAGCCTTGAGGAAAGATGAGAGAGTGACTTTTGCGACAACATGTGTGGACCTTGAGAATATTATGCTAAGCAAAAGAAGTCAGAAAAAGTTAAGAACCATATGAGTTCACTCACATGTGGGATATAAAACTGAAACTCATAGACACAGACAACAATATGGTGGTTGCCAGAGGGAAGGGAATCGGGGGTAGTGAAGGGCAAAGGGGGGCCAAATACATGGTGATGGAAGATGATTTGACCTGGGTGGTGGGCGCACAACGCAATGTACAGGCCCAGTGTCAGAGATGTGCACTGGGAACCTGTATCATCTTATTAACCAATGTTACCTGAATAAACTTAATAAATAATCAATTAATTTAAAAATAAAACCGTTTAAATCCAAAAAATAAAAAGAAACACTTCCCCAGGAAACTTTTTACTTGTCTCAGACAAATCTTACAACTCTGGCTTTTAAGGGATCCTGTGAACTTATCTGGAGAAAACATTTGCCGTGAAGCAGGAGATGTCTGATATCACATTTGATGCCAATGTCCAATTTAAATAGCTCCTTGGCAGCGCCCCTCCCTGATGCAAACGCAGAGCCCTGGGTACACAGTAGCAGTTCTCTCCGTCTGTCCCTCTGAGTTATACACACAGCATTAGCGGTTTCATCTTCTCCACGGCCAGGCCACATAACACTTGTCTTCCTTTAACTATACGGGAGAGTCCTCTAAATCGTTGCTACCATACCTGAACAAAAATGATGGCTTAGGTTGTCTCTCCCTGAGGAAATAAGTGAGCCACAGATGCACTAACGCAGGGAGCTCTATCTGTGCCAACAGTAGGTGGGAGAAAGCGTTCAATTCTTAACAGTGGAGGTGTTAGAGCAAGTCTTAGCTCTCAACAAGGGCATTCGTTTTGTCTTGGTGTTTTCTCCCACGTCAGTGTTTTCTTAATCAAAAGAGGAGTTACGTACATGTACTTTGGTTTGTTGAATTAAAGAGAATTTAAACATAACTTGGTTATGAAAAAAAAATGAGAGGATTACGCCCCCCACACACAATCCTAGCTAGCATAAGCAGCATAGACTGGAGGTATTTTCTGGGCTCTACAGTCTGACTGTGAGTTCGAATTTCAGCGCCTCCCCTCCCTAACTCTGCGACCCTTGTCCAGTTAAAGGATGTCTTGTTTCTTCATTTGCAAAATAATAATTAACAATAATATAACAACAACAACAACAACAACAGCACTACCTTCTTCCTAGAGTTGTAAGGAATTTAAACAATGACTAATACACACTAGGGGGTGGTTTCTGGTTTAAGACATTCCCATATATAATACCACTTTTCCTACCCAAAGTTACCCAAATTCTGAGCAAATCAAGAGGTAAACAAAAGAGTAAGAAAGGTAGAGACTAAAATAAGAGTCTGTTTACTAATAAAGCCAATGATAAAATATAGCTTAGGGTTAGGGCAACAGTGGGCTGCACCCGAGAATTAATAAGCTTCCTTACCATTTGCAGGCACCAGGCACCACTGCGGGCTTCCCCGCCAGCACGGGGACCCAGGGAGACAGAGACCGAGGGTTCGGTTTGCACTGGGCATTACCCCGTCCCTCCCTTGGAAAGGGACAGGAGTGGGACAGAGAGATGGGCAAAACTCATCCCTGGGAAATCGAAGGAAGAAGTGCCTCCCTGCTAAAGCGACGGCTCCTCGTGAGCAATTAAAATTAAACTGTGGACACTTCATGCCTAACCCTCCTCATTACGTAGTTGGCCTGGGGCCAACACATGCTTCTGAAGGAAGTAGTGCTTTATATTTCGCTGTATGTTTTTATTAAAAATCATTTCCAAGGAGACTGTGACTAACTTGCCAACCCTTGTATGAAACTTGCCTACCACTCCTGGCCTTTATTTTTGCTCTGCTCAACTCGCAAACCAGGGGCCCACAGAACTCACCTGGCCCTTCGCACAGGAAAGCTGTACTGATTTACCGTACCTGTTCTTTCGCCCCAGCTGTCTGTCCCTCCGTGCTCCTCAGCGCCCTCTGCATTGCGGGCTCACACCGTCTCCCCAGACTTGGTGACATTCCCCGTGGCATGTGGAGGGGTGTACCTCAGGGAGACTGGGGGGAGGGGCGGTGCTGATCTGTGGGCCTTTCTGGATCACACGCTCTCCGCTCTTTATAAAAGAGTGTTTCTATCACTCTTTTTGGGGAAATTGGGGAATTTGCTGTTTAATTTCATTCAACAATTAACAAAAATTAGACGTCCAGGCGAATAAGGTAGGCCGCCTCCCCCACCTCTCCCTGCTGGGTCACCATGGGCAGGCCAAGTTCCTCTGGGCAAGGCCACAGGGCCAGGGAGCCCTCCCCTGGGGTGCTCTCTCTAGGCTAGGTAAGCGGTCCCTTCACTTGCTCCTTCAGGCCTCGGGAAGGTAGGAATCCCAGTCCTACTTCAGCTTCCACTGTGACATGCTCTGAAGCCCACTGACCCTTCGGAAACACTGAGGTCCCTTTACTAAACTCCCTTCGATTACCTGTTCAGGGTGCCATCTCTTCTTACCCCAGACCCTGCCTGAACAACGTCAGGCAGATGGCCCAGGAGCATTGTCCTTGTTTAAACTGCAGCTCCAGTTGCCGATGGGTGATGGCTCTGAGCCTGTGAGCTGCCCCGTCCAAGGGGTATCACTGTAGGAATGGGGGATGAGGCTTTTATTCGAGGGCACCCACCTGCAGAAAAGCCGATAAAAGCGGAGGGGAGAGTGAGGCTGGAGAACAGCAGAGCCAATAAAGTGATACGTGAAATGCTCCCAAAAAATCTGACGATAGCAAATCATCAAATGAGTACTTTCCTTCACCGAGTAGTGAAGAAGGAGGTAAGGGAGGAGAGGGAGACAAAGATAAAATGTGCCAGAAAGGGGACAATGGGAACTTTTATTTACAAAGAACTAGAACTTTGCCGACTCTATTATTTTAAAAACAAGTATCTGTGTTGCCTCTTTGCTAGGAGCTGGTCTTTGTGCTAAACGTAGAGGACACAAAGATGAGAAACTGGATCTAGTCCCCGCCTTCAAGGGCCTGGAAACCTAGTGCCGTAGTTACCAACCTTGTCTTCACATGCATATACAGGCACCTGTATAATGACCTCTCCTCCCAGGTGATCTAAGTCTGTCCGTACCTCTGGCCCCCACTGAGAATTGTCCATCCCATCGAACCTACACACTTAACCTGAAATGCTAGGCAAGTGTGAATAATGCTGCACCACACAGGTACATGTGGCCTCACAGGCACCGAAGAGGAAGCAGGCGATTACACCGAAGCCAACCCTTGAGTCAGGAGTGTGATACAGGTGGAGAAGTGCTTAGAGGAAGAGCATTCCGGACAGGGAAGTGCTGTGCGCACAGGCAGAGAAGTGACTGCACCTGGTGCATCCTGAAAAAGCAAGTGTCCTCACACCCCATGCAGGGAGGGTTGCCTGATTCAGCAAATAAAATAAAATTTCCCCCAAATTGGGGCAGACATATAAAACAATGACTCATTGTGTATCTGAAACTCGAATTTTCCTGCATTTTCTCCGGCTCTCCTGCTGGCCGCGGAGAGCCTCTGGGGGCAGCTCCTGTCCGCCCTAAGGAGCATGACCGGCCTCGCAGCTGCTGGGCAGCGGCACAGGAAGCAGTTCAACCCAAAGGCAGTACGGAGCCTGGCTGGTTATTTGTGGGAAATTCTCCTGATTGTTTTCTGTTTTGGTTTTAAAATGATTACTAGCTAAAGAGGAAAGTATTACCAACAGTGATTATTTCAAATTGCTCGGGGGTGAAACTGTCCTGCCATGCCGAGACGGGAGACTATTAGTATATAAATGTCTAATTACAGATTGTACTCCTAAAACTAATATAACATTCTAAATCAACTGTAATTTAGTTAGTTAGTTAGTTAATTAATTAATTAATTAACTTTTTCAAATGCTTAAGATGCTAGCATAGGAAGCATGGAAGTTTCCACCCTGCGAAGAGCCACTCAGACATCCAGAAGCAGGCTTTTGACTCTCATGCCCTCTAGTGGCCAAATGCCTGAACAAGGGTTCGAGTTCCTACTGGTTAGTCTCCCATCACCGTGGTGTCCCGCATTGCTCTAATTCTGCAGTAAGTGACACAATTAAGAAAGAGGTGGGAAGCGCAGGTGCAGGCACATCATAAGCCCCAAAGATAGCCTGACAGGTGCTGGGATCCAAGGGAGAATTGTAGAATGCTGTGCTGCTCTCTTGTAGCCTCTTGCTTGCCCCTGGATGAGGCTTCAGGCTCTTGGGGTTGACCCTGTGAAGGTTGCCTTTCCTTTCATTCATTTATCCAACACGTATTTCCGGAGTATCTGCTATGGGCCAAGTGCTGTGCTTAGCACTGGGCATAACATCTGACATATTTCATTATGATTTAGAGTTAAACCAAAAAATTTGCAAAGTTCTAGAGATCGCACCCAGGGTGAATCGAACACACCTCTAGGCATAGGAATTTTAGAACTGTAAAAGGGTCTACCTGAGTAACACGTTTTTACTCGAATTCTAATTTTTCTGCCACATCCTTTCTTTATAACGTACTCATACAGCGTCTTTTTGATAAGTGGTCATTAGACTTCTTGACAAGTATTTCTAATTTGGCATACAGCAATCAATCAAATTGCATATAATACAAAACTAATGCTATGTGATATGCCTAGAGCCAATCCCGACTTTATGACAAAAAGGATCTCAGCAGAATATTGACTTTTTTCTTTCCCTTTTCCTGGAACATGTGATGCTGAGTTACTGCCATTGAGAGGATGTACCAGCAGCATTTTTATTAGAGCAGCAATGTTGTTTTGGGAATAGTTGGGTCTGTTTGTGGTGGTCCTGACCAAACTAAATCAGTGTAAACACCTAGGTGGGACATGATGTGTCACCGGAGTTTGTCCAGCTGCACAGGCTCATCTTCCTACCTTCTGCTACCCTTCATTCAAGTAATCTCTCCACCATGCCAACTTTACTTGCTAATTTTTTCCTAACTCTGTGTAGTTTTGGTTTTTTGTTTTTTAAACCAACTACCTCCTTAGTTCAGATTCTGACACTTTGTCCCTAAACGACTGTAATAGACAATTTAGTGTAGCCCCTTTTTCCTGCTTCTGGCAAATCCATTCTCCACACAGATTTATCTAAAACACAAATCTGATCATGTCACAGCTGTTTTTATCCTGTGCATGGCTCCACTGTGCTTTCAGGATAGAGGTCAAGCTTTGTGTGCACCGAATGCCTGTGACTGCCACCTGTCCAGCGACATCCGCAGTCACTCCCATCATTCTTCCCAACGTGTCCCTGCGAGGGTTTTGCAGGCACTCTGAATTCATTTGTGGACCTGTTAATTGAATATCTAAACATCTAAATCTACTTTTGTGCTGCACTGCTTATGAGTTTTCTCCTTTGTAAAACCAGGTAGGCCTGAAGTGACTAAATCTCATTCGAAACATGTTATGAATCTGTATTGACTCTGTTGTAAGAATCCCATTATCAGAGAGTAGTATGTTTATCAGATTCCAGAGGCTTCCTGCCCTTTCATCCTCCACCCTCCAGCTGTGCAGAATTCTCTAGCTTATTCTCTTTGTGTGCCCAGGGTGTGTTCATTGGATTTTGACGTCGACATAAAGTAGAAATGCTTTGGTTACAAAGGTCTGTTCTTTTCTTTCTTTTTGGAAAGATGACTAATGTGGTGAGGGCGGGGATTCCCAGTCTTTCTAACTGGAGGAGCAAGATCTTCCCCAGAAGTTGGTTCTTACAGTGTCGAAGTTTCTATGTATTCTAATTTTCCAACCAGCCTTACAAACCTAATACCCCTTACTCCAAGAGAAACGCATAGCTAACTCTCTCCTCCCTTCCATTAGGACAGTTGGGGCAGCAGGTGGAAGAGCTGTTGAGGAGGGAAGAGACTCCAGCATGTGTTATCTGGCCTCGCTAATATGAACCTGGGTTGTCTGGGAGATGCTATCATAGGAGAACTGGAATAGCACGTCATAATCGAGAGGGGACTCAGAGTTTATGTTGCCTAAAGCCTCCTTTTTACAGATGAGAAACCCCGGGGCTCCGAGAGGTCAAATAACTACTGGTCCCAGGTCGCACGGCTCAGAGTAAGCATGAGGTTGTGTCTGCGTAAATGGAGAGCTTGAATAAAGCAGCACTTCATGGACTACTAGCTTTCTGCCTCTGTCTGGTTATCTTTGGATTTCTTATTCCCCAGACCACATTTATTGTTGTTTAATTTATTGGATAAACGTAGGTACAGATGTGATCGTCTGCATAATTTCTGTAGAATAATGGCTCAAACTTGTATGTAATAGAAGAGCGTTAACTGGGGAGAACACTTAAACCAGGGTGGGCAGCTTGCAGGCCCCTTGCTCCTGTGAACAAATATGGAGAAGACGGAAGGAGTAATGGTGGGGGGGTGGCATTTTCCCTGACCCCAGTAGTATATCACACAGGTCCTAGTTGCCTGTTGTTCATCTCCCTCACCCAGCTCTCCACCACCGTTCAATTCAGCCTCCATTGTGCCAACAGAATCATTTTCCCAAAGCACATTTTTTGCCCATTCACTCCTGTTGCTTACCCGATCCAATTTAAACTCGTTTGAAATACAAGCATCCTCAAAACTGGCCCTAATTTAT